>CABFOS010060351.1:5214-17153 GCA_900660315.1 Diretmoides pauciradiatus | reverse complement strand
GACGTGTGCTCTTCCGATCTGCTATGCTGGTGGGGAACAATATTTCATTTTTTTATGTACGCAAGTATACAAGGAAGTGACAAATAAACAAATCTTGAATCTTGAATCTTGAAAATTCCCAATTTTGTTATCAAAATTCAAAAACTTGATATCAAAATTGGGAAACTTGATATCAAAATTCCCAATTTTGATATCAAAATTCAAAAACTTGATATCAAAATTCAAAAAACCTTGATATCAATTGTTTTGATTAAATGTTAAAACGGCTTTCCATACCATTGATGGTCTGTACTGTACAAATCCTGTGTAAGTACGATAAGCTCTTCGTATCTGGAAGGTCGGAGCTCACATTGAGCACCTGAACGCAGCACGAGTCCTCGCCTCTTCCCTCAGTCGCGCTGAATATCCTCCACACTCAGTCGGAGATGTTCGGCTGCACTGGCTGCTGCTTTGCCTCGTAAACTCTGGTTTTACACAGAGCAACACGTGTTAACCTGCACAGGTCTAACTGGCTTTTTGTTTTCTCTCCCATCACCTTGTCGGAAGCCTCGTATTCCTTAAACCTGACTGCTGATCATAGACTATTAAACTGTCTTTAGACGGGAGCGCGTTTAGAAGACTGCAGAGTGATGGTTTTAGACTATGAGCTGCATGTGGATCATCACACCTGAGCCGAGCTGACAGTATGGAGAGATCCGTGCAGATCACCCCGCACTCCCTGGCTCTGGTGCTCTCTCAGGTCCGCGGAGCTGAGGACCGGGACTCTCCGACCCGGACCGCGGGAAAGTTACAGCATCGCACCGGCTACGAGGTATTTGCCAACTTCAAAGCCGCGAACATGCAGCACTTCTGGAACAAGACGGTGACCCATGCCGTCTCGGAGATCTTCTTCCTCGGTTGGATAGGCGAGAGGATCCTGCTGATTCAGGGGAAGGAGGACCACCTGGAAGTCCTCCGGCACGGCTGGGCAAGACGGACCCTGAATCCACCACAGGGGTTTGACATCAAGTGCATAGGTATATATGGTTTGCAATTCGGTTATCCATCTTGTCACAACATCTAGGACACTGGTTCTCAGCCTGGGGTCCGGGGACCACCGGAGGTCCGTGAGGGCGTTCCAGGGGTCCCCAGCAAACTGATGAACTGTTAAACTTCAGCATTATTTCATTTACAAGAAGTTAAAACAATCAGAAAATGAAGAAGAGTGACTGTTTTAATTTGATCATAGTTTCTCTGTTATCTCTCTACCTACAATACATTGAGTTCTGGACAAAATCATATCTAACAGTAAATTATTGTCAGATTTGGGTCTGAGAGACAAAATCTCATCAAATAGGGTCCGTGGCCTAAATGTGGACTAAATCTGCGGTCTTTGATATGAAAAAGGTTGAGAATCACTGATCTAGGCCTTCGGCTGAATAGAGGACTTGAGACCCTCCTAACGATGTGTTATTAAACTTTTCTTACCAAGCTGTGAAAAGCAACAGCAACCAGGAGTTCTTTCAAATGAAGTTTCTATTGCAGTTGCATTCAGTAGCGCAGTTCCATGCTTTACTTTTATTCCACATGGTTTTTATTTTGGTAATGGGGACCAGTGCTTTGGGGGTTAAGGGGCAAGTGAACTAGGCCTCATCAAAGGTTTGGGGTTTTCATCTTATGCCGCACTTGTGTAAGGTGGAACGACAATAAAGTTGAATTTGAATTGAATTTGCAAAAAATAAGTAGACAGGCCTCTCTGTTCATAGCCATGGACTTAAAAGGATACCGGCCACGTGAACATGATAACTTCACCCTGAGGCCAGTTGAAGCTAGTCTGACTAAGATCTGTGAGTTCAGGCAGTATCTCAACTCAGACCTCAGGTGCTTCAGATATACTCATGTAGATTCCAGGGAACAAGAGACCGTTTGTAGGGTCTGTTTATTCAGTATTCCCACACTAATGCTCATCTGCTTTTGGCTATGTGATAATTCATGTATGTGGTGGGACAAGTTTGGGCAACTTTGGGTATTGTCAGTTATCCCGACTGTCACAATAATACTAAGCAGGTTCAAGTGTGTGTGTGTGTGTGTGTGTGTGTGTGTGTGTGTGTGTGTGTGTGTGTGTGTGTGTGTGTGTGTGCAAGAGAGGGAGAGGCCTGCAGCATGCTGTAGCCCATGCAGCTTACCTTGACTACATCATGAATTCCATCAGCATCAACATGTTGTAGAGGAAACAGAAACAGTGAATGAGCAGGAGCAGAAGTGTTCATTTCTGGGACAGTCAGCATGTGAAGCTTTGGTGAAGCCTCAATTTATTACACTGACGGTATGAAGATGACTGAGACATTGTACCAGAAGCACTGCTACTTCCATTGCATATTCCTCAGTGCCTTCGCCCTGGTTTCAGAAAAAGAAAACTCATTTTCAGATGATGGGAATGGTTACTTGTCATGCTTTAATGTAAAGGTCAGATTCATTTTCATTTCTGTGAATTGGAAAAAAATATATACAATTGAGATGCCACATTTCTCAATTAAGAGTACAAACGTAGTCCTCAAGAAAGTAGCGTTGCACAAAAATTTGTTTGTAATTAGACAGTCTAATCTCCATCTGCGTACCTAAAGGCACAACATTTACCAGACTGTGTTGTGCTGATTGAGTTATAGTTTGTAACCAGCGTGTATTGATTGTTCCAACTCCTCTGCTATTGGACATTGTCATTATCTTGACTAGACAGCAGTACTGTGTAGTTGTCCAAAGGTAAAGCTTTCTAAAGAGGTTATTGTGTTGACCATTTGGCTTTGTGTATAGCTGTTGTGTTGCTTGGTCCACCAGTCAGAAGAGGTGACATAGCTTCCCTGACCCTATTGAAGCAAACGGCGATAAGCTTTGGAATGTTTGCTTTATAGGTAATAACTCACCAGGCTGCATAATGTATAATCCAACTGAGGATATATGCTGATGCCTCAAATGAAAATGAGTTGCTATTATATATCTTTTTTATGAGTTTATTCTGGATCAAATCGTTTTTTTTCTTCTAGCATAGCTCAGTCCAAGTCTTTGGTTAAAGGTTATTTTGTTACTTGAATGAGAAAATATCATTATTGTACTGCTAAAAATTCGGGGGGTTGTGTCTAAAAACTCATCTATGATGTAGGAGTGAACTCTACCCAGAACTCATTATGGGGCAGCAGAATTGAATTTGAAACTTAAATCAAATCACCTGAATTCATCAAGAAGTTACATTTCAACCTCTTTTGCATTTTTGAGATCACCTGAAACAGGTTACACTTTCTTTTTTTATAATATAGTGATATTTTATATATAAAATATCACTTTATTACAAAAAAGAAAGTGTATAAAATATCACTATATTGCAAAAAAAGAAAGTGTAACCCAATCTGATTAATTGAAACAGCTTTGCTAGATTCTTCTTGTGAATCCAGTTTTCAATATTGCATTTTTTTTAATTGACATTTCAAACTGAAACTGTGGTCTGTTCTCAGACTATTAATGGCTATCTGATTTTTTTGTTCCTTGTGTTTGAAAAGGGTGGAGCCTCAGCTCAAAGCATGGAGAATTCCCCACATATTTATAATTCCAGTGTTGGGTCACTGTGGGGATTTATTTTCTTGGCTGTGGTGTCAACATTTGACGTTGACAGAGAAGTTGTTGAAATTATAACCACACGCTATCTATTAGATAGTAAATAGATAACACTGTAATTAACAATGTGTGTAGTAGGCCCATAGCCTACAGTCGGTATGAAGTATAACATGATGTAATGATATGCTCTTGCGTTAACAGGGTTTCGACTTATATAAAGATTGAATATACTATGGACATGCCTTGCACAATAGACTGCAGGAAGAAAACTCCTTAGCAAGCTGTGACTTGTGGGGCACATTTGATCAGGCATTGTTAATGGTGCATTTAGGGTACAGGCGTTTCAATGGGGTAGGGGGGATTTAAATCTTATTACCATCAGGTTATGCTCATATTGTTATGAAGTTTATTTTGATGTGTGTAAAAATTGTACATATAGTGCATTTTGGCCTTTACCAGCTACGGTTTCACATAGTCCAGTTTAATCCCCCAACTGCCTGAGAAATACCTGACTAAGACTGAGAGCCAGTAAGCAGCTGGATTAAACACATTTGGACAAACCTGAGCATCAAGACCACCAGTGAAACCTTGAGCAAAAATAGGATTAAATATTATTTTCATTATCTGCATTGGCTCTCTCCAGATACCTTAAAGAGAAATAATTCACGTGCACATGCATCTATAGTACAGCTGCCTGTATTTTGGTAGTTCAAGGCTATGAAACTCGTCAGAAAAACATGATTTTTCAATTGGGTGGAAAGAAAGCTTGTTTTTTTTACTTAATACTGAAAATACAATGTGATTAATTGAGAGACTTTGTTTCCGTTAGCAAGCTGTAAACAATGGACTGTGTGGAGTGTATGCTCCACAGGAAGGAAAGTGCAGCATTTGTTCAGGAAACGGCTATTCGACTCCATTCCCGGCTACAAGCCATGTCCCCCAGTGGAAGGAAGGGGAGGCTCCGGCTAGAGAATTGGGGGAAACCGTCGACGCAACAGAAAGAGTCGTTTTCATATTTCTTAATGTCAGATAAGGGTGTGTTATGTCGGCTGTTTGGCCAGAATCCTTGTGTCTCTGTTCAGTAACTGGCCTAGAGATTTGACTTTTGAAAGACGTGTTATCATAAAAGTTCCACTAGAGGGCAGACAACTAGTGACATTGTTCCTGTTTGCAAGGAAGTTGGTTGAGAGTCATCTGAAAGCTCATACTGGTAGCAAGCAATAACAATACACATAAACCATCAACATGATAATCTCAACACGCAATCCAACGTCAGCATCTGTTGTCATGTCTGATGTGTCCTGGTGTACGTGGTTCATTTTCTGCATTTTACTGATAAACAATGATCTGAGCTGAGTGTGTAACTTGGTTTATTCTCAGCTGGACCTCAGAGAGATTTGTTTCCACATATTCTGAGGAGAGAGGAATGGTTTATTGGACAGATAGTGTCTCTATTGGGTGAAGACGTACCTTTACAAAGTTTTCTTGGAGAAACAGTTTTTTATCAGATTGAGAGATTGATTAAAATTTCATTATCATTTCCACATGGTTTCATGGGCCTTAAGATCATAAAACATGGTCAACGTAGAAAAGACCACTTCCATTCAAGTAAAAATATGAATATCACAAAAACTAACTAAGTGACAACAAAGATTTGAATTCTGGTTGTACTGATGCCATCAGGGAAAACCCTAATCACTGTAGATATATCCCAGAAACATGCTTTTCACTGAGCTATCAGGACACTCCTGTCTTCTTTTGTTATGACTATGTCTTTAGCAATCTCCTAAATCAGCAGCAATTTTCTGTCTATGTAACAGACAGCACATGTCCACCTAGTGTCTGTCTGCTCCTATCTTGAGCAACTGGCTCTTTAAGGGACTAGCACTCAAAGGTAGCAGCTATGAGATCATCGGCTTGCGTTGTCATGGCAACAAAGGCTGTTGCAGCACTACTGAGAAATAAGATGGCTGGCATGGTGTCGCCCCCCCTTCCCTTCCTCCCCTCTTTCTCTTTGGTATCGCTGAACTGGAGCAAATGTGTTGTGACACTGTCCCCTTCACCCGTGCCCTGTCCTGCCCTCTCACTCTCCTCCTTATTCTGAGCCTCCACCCGTCCATTCACACTCATACATGTGAATCAGCAGGAGTGTGCAGCAAGCAATAGCTGTCACACTGGACATGATTAAGATGATACTTTGAGTTTCCATTGTCAGCTCAGCTGTTGTTTGCACTATAGTCACTGAATCAACCAGTGGAAGTCGCTGATGAGAAAGACACAGATTAGCGAAGTCCCATCCTCCTCCGCTCGGTAAAAGTCATTCCCCTCGCACTTACTGTCAAGTGAGGTTTGGAGGTTGGACCGTGACACAAAAAGAGAAAGAATGGTGGTGTAAGGGGGCCCCCTCATGCTCCAAGAGCATGTACGGCACTGCTCGTAAGAGAGGGAGAGACAGAGAGAGCAAGAGCGAAAGGAGGGTGGGGGTGGAAACAAACATTAAGCCAAAGCTTCTGTGAGCTGTACTATGCCCCGGACCGTCGGACGCCATGTGAGGGCTGAATCTTCCTGTTCAGAGCTGTTGATATTTGCTCTCCTTTGCCTTATGTATGTCCTCGATCTCTCTCGCATCCTCTCTCCTCCCCTCCCCTCAGCCTCAATCACCCAGACACAGACGCATGCATGCTCACGCAGAATCACGCGCAGCAGGCGGATGCGCACATACACACACACACACACACACTCTCTCTCTCTCTCACTCACTCTCACACACTCACACACACACACACACACACACACACACACACCCTTCCTGGAGGTGCTGGGAGCAGCTGCAGCATTAGCGTTGAAAGAGATTCGCCGTTGACTGGAGTTTGCATCCCCCAGTTAATGAATGGATGCTACAGCGATCAGCTTAGGAGCTTCTAACGTTGGATTGCGGGCAACAGTGGATATCTATTCTTGAATTTATTTATTTATTTCTATGCTCTCCATTTTTCTCTCCCCACCCTCTCCTGGTGTGCTGTTGTCGAAAGGACGATGGGGTCTTGTGCTTGATCGGATAAAGATGGAGGTGAATGTGGCCTCTCCAGTGCTTGGCATACTATTGAGTTTTCACTGCCCATTAGGGTGAATGGAGCTTTTCTTGCTTTCTTTTTTTTTTTTAAAGTGGGCTCTTTTGTTTTCCGGGGATTGGCCGAGCACTCCTGTGGTGAATTCAGCTATTGCCGAAGACTGGGCCGCTTAAGCAGTGAATCTTTGACCATCCATCCGTCCCCTCTCTTCCATCCCCTGTTACCTTTTAGCTAGAGGAAAAAGCGGATCCCAAAACCTCCACTGAAATCTCTCCTTACCGTCCTCCTTGCTTCCAATGCCCCATTTCCCTCATCTCTACCCCTGCCCCCCCCTCTTCCCTGCTCCCTCCTCCCACATCAGAGCGGCTACGTAATGTGCCTCCCTACGCATGCAAATGGGGATGCTACAAATGGTGGCTGGGACTGATGCCGATGAAAGGGTGATGCCTCGCGCAATCACCTGCACCTCCACCGCCGCTGCCACTGCTCCAGATCAGCCTGGAAAAACCCAGCAGCCGATGACAACCCACTACAGTCTGAATAGAGTCGATTGTAGCTTGCTTGTGGATGTAAATGAGACGTGTGTATGTATGTGAACGTGCACACTGGTTTCTGCCATGTCTGGTGTGTGATCGCTCTAGCGGGACGTTCTTACTGATGCGGGGGAGGCACTAAGCCTGAGGTTGGTCGACCTCCCCCTGCACCCCTCCTCCCCACTCCACCCCTTGTCCCAGTAGCCCCGGGGTGAAGGCCACCTGGTAGGGGTCAATATGAAGAAGAACCGCAGCAGCAATCTGCGGCGGGCCTGGCCCAGCTCTGATCTTTCCGAACGCCCGCTGGAGCGTAATCTCTCCCGTAATGAGAAAGACGTCCGTGTGCAGAAACAACATCTTTCTCCCCCTCCTCCTCCTCATTTCTCTCCGTCCCCACCAGGTTACCGGGCGCCAGGTGAGTCTGACACACCCACCACCAGCAGCTCCACCCTCTATACTTCACATTGCAAAGTTAGCATAGGTATATTTGGATTTGGGGATGAAGCACACAGTTTAATACTTTCCTGTTATCAATTAAGAAAATATGTTGATAGCTTCCACACTATTGTGTTGTCTTCTTTTCTTGCCTCATGTATAGTACTAAGGACTGATGTGCAAATAGATATATTTGGAATTAGACATTTGTTTAGTGTGCAGCCTTGTCTTATAGTGATAACACAATATGACTCCATCAGTTTAAACCTCTCAGTATTATCCTGCTTTCTGGCCTCTTCCCCCACCCTCTCTGTTATTGCTGCCAATATATCAAGAAAACATAAAGGGAATGTGGACAGCTCATTTTCCTGAAAACGATACATGCATCCAGCTTGTAACATATGTATTGCCAAGACGTTCCCTAAAAAGGCTTGTGGGCCGCCTCGCACCTCTTCACCATGATGATTTGAATTCCTTTCATGCTATACTTTAAGGTTTTCTTCCTCGCTTTGTTGTATGATCTGAAATACCAAACATACTGAAGAGTTTCAACTTACTGCAAACACACCTTCAAGAATGGCTCAATATGCACTCACCCCAACACTATAAGATGCACATGGGCCAATTTATTAACTTGTGCACTGACAGGACCCTAGAATTTCAACTCATTGTGATATTAAATGGAGGCAAACTTGTCAGTGTTGTGTAAATGAAGTCACAACCCAGGCGTGTGGCGACCTATTGACCTCACAAGACAGAAAGTCAGGACAGAATTGGACTGTGAGAAGTCAATTATAGAAGCTTTGATGTAAAAGTTTCTAAATGTTTTTTTTTTGTAATACTCTATTGATCCCTGAAGAGAAAATATTTTCGGTTGCCTCCTCAACAGTGAGTTCAAAGTGCAGGGTTAGGTACAGCGCAGCACCCCTGCATTCAGCAGCTTGCTTAAGGACACTTCAGCAGGGCCGATGCTTGGTCTCACAGGGGCTTGAACCCGGGTCTTCTGGTTGCAGAATGAGTTCCCTACTCGCTACGCCTCTCTGCTGCCAGCAAAACCATATTTACAGCCAATGCAATGTAACAGCTCTCAATCTGGCACTAAACAATTCAGTTAATTAATTACATTAAGTCAGTTAGATTTTGTTAAGTGCGAAGTAAAGTGTTTTTAACCTATTTAGATACAATCAAGTATCTTATAAGCATTCTTTTCCATTTGCAACATGAGATCAATGATGTGAATTGATTAGAGAGCTTGCAAGATTCAGACAGTCTTATAAGGTTATGGTTGCTGCTGTGCTTTGGTAGCCTACGAGGTACAGGAGGAATGAAAGTCTATGGAAACAGAAAGGAGGGGGTGGAGCTGTTCCAGGCAGCATGCTGCTGTATGACCATTACGTCATAGTCTCACACTCTGCGCCTGCTGTTCATTCATGATCTAACAGTTGTGTTTGTGCTTCCTCCTATAGGGGATGTGTCGCCGATCAGCATGTCACCAATCAGCCAGTCACAGTTCATCCCACTGGGGGAGATCTTGTGTCTGGCCATCTCTGCTATGAACTCAGCCCACAAATCGGTCACCCAGGAGGCCCTGGTGGAGCACCTCACTACCAGCTTCCCAGGTACACTCCCCTGACCTTGTCCCAAAGGTGGGATGGCATTAAAGCACACAGAAACTAACCTTTAGAATATACTAGTACATGTTGATTTACAAACACTACGCTATTGATTTACATACCTCTGTTGTGTATGTTGTCCTCTGGGCCATTTTCCCAGGTATGAAGAGAAGATGCAGTTTGTAGGTTTTTAGGAAAGCACCCATCAGATTTGGACATTTCGCCTCATATGTTGTCGCCAGTTAGTAGCTTATCCATTGATCATCCTCTCACTAAACACCTTTACTCTACAGCAGTTGAGCAACTGCATTGCTCTGGGAGAGAGATTTACACACTTTAAGTAAATTCATGTTTTTTACAACTCCTTTTTTATTGTATTTAATGCAACGTAAGAAGGTTAGGCACTTATAAGCTATATAGCTGTAGCCTACACCTTTACGGTCAACCTCAAACGTTTAATTTTATGTAACGTTTATTGTGGATACTTTTGATGATGATTGAAATAAAAACTACTACTACTACTACTACTACTACTACTACTACTACTACTACTACTACTACTACTACTACTACTAAAAAAGGAAATTAGTTGGGAGCTGAACTCTCCAAACAAGGCTAATTCAGCTTCCCTGGTCACCTATGAATTGTTGGTACTGTTCATTTTTATCTATATTACTGTGTTCATATTGGTAGGTTAATGAAGAAGTTATACATTACCATTAAAATGGTACAGTATACTAATACTAAATACTAACATTTATTTTAAACATTAGTATTTCATTTTTCATATGTTAATCTCAGTGCTGACATGTGAGGTGTTCATGGGCTTCTTGCATTTTCAGTTTTTTTTTTCATAAAGCGAGATTTGAAAGGGGATGAACTTATAGGTTGCATCATTTCCGTATTAAAACTAACATGGGGTGATGTAATGTCAGGCAACACTAAGGCCTCTGTGATTGAAGGTTATGAACAGAGTTGTTTTAAAAGCCACACTTTTAATCTTGAGCTTTGAAAATGTATCTCAGCTAAGGCCTTGGGGTGGGAGACGGTACTATATCCTGATTCATCATCAGAAGGGAAGAACCTCAGAACAACCTCAGAAGTCATCTAGGAACTGGAATGTGTCTAATTTAGCGCTTCAGCCATATCAATTATTCTTACATGCGAATAACATTTAAGATTGTAAAGCTATTAAGCATATTAAAGCTTGGTAAAGCTTCATATTGACATTATGAATACATACTACTTTCCATATACTCAGATCTGTGCAAGCTCTAGAGAGAGGTTGGTTTATAGTATCTATCCATTGTAAACTATTTGTACATAATTATTCCAGACCATGCAAAATACTTAAATTAATTACCTCTTAATTGCCTATTTTAAACACACTTAAAACCTTTAGCGGCACAAATAAAATGTGAACTTTTTTTCTTGTTTTTCTTGTTGTCACTCTCCCATTCCCACGACAGTCAGCTGAGTCACTTCCTATCATCCATCGTAACCTGAAAACTTCAAGAAAACTTCACATTCCTCTCTCCCACTTAGATCACATCCTTCTTCTCTATATCTTTCTCATGTACGTTCTTTAATATACTTCTGTCTTAAGGTTAGAACCGGCTCTGATTCTGACCCTGACCCTTGCAATCCTCACTATTGGATGCTTGTAATGTTGGGGAATTTAAACTTAACTTAACTTTAAATGTAAAATTTGTTGCACTTATTGTAAGATGCTGTGGAGTGTCCAGTGTCTGGAGTGTCACTTAAATGCCTAAAATATTCTGTACATGTAAATGTAAAAATTTCAGGGCTGCCAAATCTTACACATCTGCCATGAGATTCACACTGTTGCTAAATAAAGAATAGGCACAAAAGTGGTTATTGGTGGTTTTGGTAGAGTACACATTTCAATTCAGGGTGCTTATGAAATACAACAGTGCATATACAATATGCATGAGGTGAAGTTTCTTGTGTCTGTTTCTTGTGCCTTCCCCTTGTCTCATCGTATGGCATGTTAACACATTTACATTTCTGCATCTCTGCTCTGTATTTTATTTATCATGTTAGTTCAACATAAGCCTCTAAGCAGTGTTTATATTAGTGCAGAAAAGGACAAGCACATATTGCACATAGTATTAATTTATGTGATGTTGCCCATGCATGAGTTTCTATTATTTATGCATGATTTGTGTTTTGTAAGTTGGTGATTATGTATTATAGTTAATCCATCCTGATTAGAGTGATCAAACTTTCTACTTTAACTTAAGTGCAAATCTGCATTCGTCTTAAGTCCTGCAACCGGTGCAGATGTTTCATTTGTTAATCTGTTGAATTGGGGTGACCTAAACATCATGCACATGTCATATTATGTTCATATTTTAGGCCAATTATGTCTGTCTCGAGGTAGTTGTGTGTCTCTTAATCTCAAGTGATTGTGACACGGCCAGCTCATCATCACTGATGAGCTGAGATCTCTCTTATGAGACCTCACTCATTCTCTCTTTCAATGTCAGCTCACACAATGCACAGGGTTTTTAACAATGATTCCTTTTAAATATTTCCTTAACTTTTAGGCCCCAACCACACTAGTGTGGATATTTAAATATCTGGATATTTGAGTACTCCGGATAAATAAATATCTCTGACCACACTAGTGGATTCACTCAAATATCTCTGCCCACACGTAGATCCAAAAATCTGATCTG
>CABFOS010060337.1:0-10991 GCA_900660315.1 Diretmoides pauciradiatus | reverse complement strand
GCCAGTGAAAGCATGGAACACAGGAAGGGCTTTGGATTTGTCATGTGCAGAAATGTATCTGAAGTTCTTGCCAGTCCCAAATGCCACCAACAGCTCCTCAATGTCCAGCTCACACATGCGCAAGCTGCACCTATCCAGCAGGTATCATGAAAATGAGATGCTGCGTTAAGCTATTAGACCTCACTTCCTGATTATGCAAGGTTGTGTTGACATTGAGTCGCGGCCATGTAATATTGTGTCCATTGACCTTTAGAGAACATGCATATTAAGTGGGATGTCAAAGGGATGATGCGTTAAGCAATTAGACCTCACTTCCTGATTATGCAAGGTTGTGTTGACATTGAGTCGCGGCCATGTAATATTGTGTCCATTGACCTTTAGAGAACATGCATATTAAGTGGGATGTCAAAGGGATGATGCGTTAAGCAGTTAGACCGCACTTCCTGTTTACGTGGCGCCCTATGTGGTGCCCCGTAATTCGGATCCATCCCAAAATTTCATGGGGTTGCCGGGGACTGATACTAAACCCTTCCACCGGGTTTCATGAAAATCGGTCTGGTAGTTTTTGCGTAATCTTGTACAAAGTCGAATGAACGAACGGGACCGAAAACATTACCTCTCGCCCCGGACTTCGTCCTTGGGCAGACCTCACCTGAACAGTGTATGTGTTGTATATGGTATCACTGTAATCCTTGACCATCAAAACATAGGTGTAGATATCACCTATTCTATGTTATCATGTTTGGTTCAGGAGATGTGATGCAAAATACATAATTTGGTTATGGCGGAAAGTAAAATGACCGCCATGAGGCGTTTTTGCGATGGCTCCCTTTCTTGCAATGGTCAGGGCCCAAAACTGTCTACCAAGTTTCATGCTTTTATGAAAAAGTGAACATAATTTTCACATATCACCTGGACTATGATGCAACTGTGTGTCCATGTGTATCCAACATGGCGGCCTTGATTTAAAATGGCGGCCTAGCAACCACCTAGAACACCCTAGCAACCACCTGAAACACAGTACAATGATGGACAGAGTTTGATGGAACATCCTTGTTTTGTTGATTATTGTTTTATTTATCACAGAACATTTCTAGCTGAATTAAACAACAATGATAGCCAATGCTAATAGCGCATCCACTGCCAGTACAGTATGTGTATATATTTCTATGAAACACAGTGGCAGAGCTTTCCTTTACAGTATGGGACAGTATTGGCCACACCTCACATGGAGTGTGTCCAAGGAGTCTTGCAGTACACGTCTTCGTACACTAGAGGGCCGTCTTGGCTGGGTCACAGCTGAGGAGGACTCATCCCCTTCTGGATGCACTCTGTTGTCCGGCAGTTTAAACTCCACTGATGCAAATGAGGAAATGCTGCCGTTTTTCTTTGGCCAGGATCTGGTAGTGTCAGTAATTGGTGATACCCTGAGACCTTTTCCTTTGCCATTACTTTTGCCTTTTTTCCCACTTGTGACACTGACTTCATCCAAAAAGGGGTCAGAATCACTTCCGTGTGACATGATGTAATAGGTGCACTTTGGAGTTGGAGGCTTCGCCATTTCCTCAAGGTCTGATGAGGATATGACTGCAAGGGGGTTGTTCTGGGTCACGTAATGTTTGGGGGAACCCTCACTCTCCTGACATGTGTCAATGGATGTAGTATCTACATCACCATACATTCCTATGGGGACTGGAGGGGACTTTCGGATTAGGTGATTCTCCTTGAGGAGCCATCGACCTTGGTCAATCAAAACCCCGTCATTTGAGTCTACTTCTGAAGCAAAAGAAATGCAATGTGCAGCCTTTATTACAGACTCCATGCCTGCCTTTAATGAGCTTGCACTACTGAAATAAGACAGATCCTCCCGTGAGGCTTTAGTCCGTGAGTCATAAGAAGAGAAGCTCCCCCCACTGTTTAATCTGGGACTCTGTGAGAGTTCTGATTTACTTCTACGGGACAGTTTTGAGTTAGTGCGTTCCACATTCGTTCTCCCATTTGGTATGTCAGTCATACGTCTTGTATGCCTGTGGTTTAGAGACGGTCTCTCTGAAGGCCCTTCTTCACTGTCTGAGGCAATGTCTATAGATGGTTGAGTTTTGTATCCACCACTCTCGGACGTCTCTGGCCTGTAATCAGATAGGTCTGAGGTGCTGGGGCTCGGAAGACGCTTTAGACCATACACACTATCCTCTCTGCTTTTGGGAATTATAATGCGTTTTGTTTGTATAACCCGAGCGTTTTCCGGCTCGATCTTAACGTTACCCCGGGCATCATATGTGAATATAAGTGAAGAGGATCGTAGGGCCGAGTTAACAAAGTCCAGTAATTCTTGTGATATTTCCACTGGGTAGAGTAGACTGTTGTTTCCTTCCTCTGTTTTAAGATCATTTACAGTGTCTGTTCCGTCCTCACACTGACCCCGAGATGAAGATTTGATTGATGATTCTACCTCATGTTCTCTCCCCTTGGTATCTGCGTTTGCTTCCTCACAGCTGCTCTGCTGCTGTAAACAGTAGATCTCCTCTAATAGTCTCTTACCAGCCTTAGTATCAGCGATACCGTCGGCTTCAGCAGCGACATGCTCACTGAAACATAGATTCTCTTCCTTTAACTCTCGCTCTTCCACCTGTTTGTATCCATGGTTTAACTCCTGCTTTTCTTCGCCTTCTTCCGTCTCTTCTTCTTCACATGATTCCACTTCCTGCACAGCTTCCATGTCTACCTCATCCTCCCTCTCCTCTTGCTCTTGCTCCTCCACATTCACCTCCTCCTCCTCCCTGCTCTGTTCCACCTCATTTATATCGGTGTCTTTCTCATTTGCTTCTCCTTCGCCGTCTTCATTTGTGATCTCTCCCCCTTCGTCCTCTGCCCCCTCCATCTTTTCTTCTGTATTCTTGTCCTCCACAACCTCACTGTCCTCCTCCTCCATAATCACATCTTCATCTACTTTCTCTTCCTCCTCAACTTCCTCTTCCTTCTCATCAATATCCTCCTCTTCCTCACCTATCTCAATAACCTCCGTCACTTCCACGCCTTCATCTTTCTCCTCACTATTCTCATCAACTTCTTCTTTCCCATTCTTCTCCTTCATCTCCTCCTCCCCTTCTTTCTCATCAGCATCTCTATTCTCCCGTTCTTCCTCAACATCTTCCCACTCCTCATCCTTCTCAGTAACCTCTTCCTCTTCTGTCTCAACCTTATATTGTTTTTCATCCCTCTCTCCCACCTCGGCCCCTTTCCATTCCTCCTCCCCCTCCACTTCTGTATCTCTCTCTTCTAATTCTTCCTCACCACTCACTCTCATCTCTTCCCCCCTCCCTTCCTCTTCTTTCTCATCAGATTCTTCAAATTCTTCTCTCATTTCTGATCCCTCCTTTTCCTGCCTCTCTTCTTCCGTTGTCTCCTCCACATCTTTTGTATTGTCATCCTCTCTGTCCTTCACCTCCTTCCCATACTCCTCTACCTCCTCCACTTGCTTCTCCTTTTCCTTTCCTTCTCTCTTTCCCTGCCCTCCTTCTTTATACTCATCACCTATTCCTTCTTCGTCTTCCTGCTCTTTACAGATGTCAACTTCCAGACACGGCTCAGGATTGTTTGATGGCTCCACTTTCTCCTCTGTCTCCGTCCTTCCTGTTTCTGATTTTTTCACATCAGGGCCTATTTCCTGACGTTTTTCACGCTCTTCTTCTGATTGCATCTTATTGAAGCTGTCACTCTCTCCAGCAGGTACGTACCCATTTTCATTATTCTCTTTTACAGAGGTCTCAGCAATGGTCTCGGCTATGCAGTTGGTATCAGGCTCTGGCGACTGTTTCGCCTCTTGCTTTTTAACAAAATGTTCCAGCTCCTCCTCAGAGTCTGAGCAGTGAATTTCTTTTTCTACATAGGTGCTCTCTTCTACCTCGGGGTACAACCTTTTACTTTGCTGGAATGTTGATGAAATTGCTTCCCGAAGGTCTCGCGGCATGTTGAGCTCCTCCATAAGCTCATCAATATGCAAATGCTGATCATCGAATGCGTCGCCGTCCTCAGAGATAACGTCCAGTGCAAACTCTTGCTCTGAGAATTTGGGAGAAAGAGGTTCACTTTCAAGTCTTTCCCTTAGTACCTGAAAATCCCTCCAGTGACCTTTGAGCTGAGAGGATGTTCTGCTCTGCAAATCTGTCAGACTTGCCCTCTGCTCCTCCTCATCCTCAATAGTAGAAATCTTCTGCAAGGATTCCATCACTAGCATGGCCTCCGAGGCGGTTCGTGAACCACAGCTGTCTCTCGCCACAGAGCCTGTTAAGGTATCCCGCAGCGTCATCACGGACAAGAATGAAAGGAAAGCTTTGGGTGATGAGCCAAACACCGAGGCCACATGTGTTGAGAAATCAGGAAGGCTGCTAGACTTCTCAAGATTGGATGGTTCCTTGGACTCTGACGCTCTTCTGATGCACTGAAGTGAGGAACAAAGCTGCTGCAGGACAGGTTTTATCTGCGCTTTAGGGCTTAAGAGGTTGGATGTGAAAGAGTCATTGTCAACTGGACCAAAGGCCTCAGCAGATTTGTTTGTCCTCAGTCTGCTCTGCTGGTGTACAGGTTGAACTCTGACACTTGGCATTGAAACACATAAATCCTTTGCTTTCTGTTCATTGTGTAGCACAAGTGTCATCGGTTCTTCATGGCAAAGAGGGACCGATAGACTAGAAGCACATTTTGTGACAGCATCAGCATTTGCAGCAGCAGCAGCATCATCTGTATTAGTGTGGCATTCACTCTTTGCCTCAGAATCACCACCTATCTGAAACACAACCTTTGTCTGAGGTTCTGATTCCTCTGTGATTGTCTCTTGCATGTATGGCACGGAGCCGGGGTGTATTTCCTGCAGCCAGTTTTCTACATACTGGTGGAGATCGGAGGGTGAAGGATTGAGAGTTGGCTTTGAAACACTCTCAGTCAAAGTTTGTTTCGGTGATGTCGTTTTGTTCCCACTCTTTGCTTTTTGCTTGGTAATCACCTTCTTCCCTGGCAAAGTTGACGATTTGGGTTGCAAAATATCTAACATGTTTTTCTTCATTGGAGGTCTCGTCTCAGGAGTATTTACATTATGACCATTATCCCTCGGAACTCTGTGATTTGTGTTCATTTGTTTTTTAGATGAAGTCCTTTTCACATTTTCAATGTTAAGTAATACATCTTGTTCCTTCCCGGGTGTTGCGTTATCCTTACTGACTTTCTTCTTTTCGGTGTCCCTACTCTTCTGACCACTTTTATCACTTTTTGATGAGCTCAGACTCTTCCCCCCTACAGTACCATTGCTGAGCTTGTCAGTAGATGAATGCTTGCTACTCTTTGGGGGGCTTACTATGCTATCCTTTTGCTTTTTATCTGAGCTTATTGAAGGTAAACTCTTCCGCTTCCCAGTAGGTTTTATCGTCTTTTTCTTCTTCTCACTTCGAACTGGGTTGTCTTTTTTTAATGACTCAGTCTCCCCTTGTGGAGAATGAGTTGTAGTCTGCTTCATTGTCAGTGAAAGAAGGTAGATTGTTCCTAAATGTATGTGCAGGAGAAATTGGCTCTGAGGACAAAGACAAAATTTCCTCTTGCCATCTGCGTAGCGAGTCAGAAGTAGATGCCCGCGGGGTAAAATCTATGTCATTGCTAGATGACTGTGGCACTGAGTCAATTGAGGCTGGTTTAGTCCGTGGTATTGGCATGCGACCATGCAAAGGTATTCCCTCTGTGCTATTTGCAAAATAGTTGTCATAACAGCCTTGAGTCTCAGAAATGTGCATCACAGTCTCTGTAATCTCCATTCCATTTTGTATCTGGAGGACCTCTGCTACCCCGGACCTGATGGAGTGGGATCCTTTGCTTGCCCCTGCAGATGCTGTTTTCCGAGGCTTTGGGACTGGTCTGTTGCTGCTGCTGCTGACGTGTCTTACCACACAGTACTCCTCGGTTGTCTCGCCATCAGCAATCCTCTCCACGTAGGAATACTGCCCCAACGTGCTCTCTTGAACGCCTGACTCTGTCATCATCTTAATGCTCTCGACGGATGCCTTTTTCCTAGCATGTCGAGGACCTGGTGTAGGTGTGCGTTTGAAGCGTAATTTGGATGTTTCCAAGGCTACGGGACTGCCCTCGTGTATTTGCTCATCACTGCTACCAACGCCGTTTCCAATCCCAGTGGGGTGGTGCTCATCTTTAGTTGTATCTTCACTGATACCAGAAGGGTCTTTGGCCACGGTGTTGTTTGAGTCAGGTGGGCTGTTGCCTGACTCAGACTTTGAGGCACAAACTGTCCTCTGACTAAGGCTGGAGCGGCTGAGCGTAGTAGTCCAGTGGAGCAGCTCCTCCTCCTTAATGTTCAGACGTACTTTCATCTCTACCGTCATGCTGCCGTCTTGGTTCACACGGAAGGACTTTTCAATGTCATCGTCTTGAGGTAGTATGCTGGTATGACGTCCATCATCCACCCTAACAGTATCACATGACTCCATATCTACGGAGGTAGGATTGTGGTTGACCTCTGTTTCAAACGATGCAGTGCGGTGATGTACGTGGCTGTTCGTGCTTCCATTTCGAGACTTGTTTATCTGGTTGACAATGAATCTCTCTGATGAAAGGGAAAAATTCCTTGAGCCTCTTCCACTGGAGAAAGATTTCTTTTGTTCTTTAGTTGGAGATGTTTGAGAGAGAGAGAGACAGAGAGAGAGCATTATTGAAAGAAGTTCCAAAAAAGCACTATGCAGACCATAATATTTATGTTTGAATATTGAATAAAGAGAAATAGTACTAAATTTTAGCTTTGCTTTAGGACAGTTTGGTCTGATTGTGTGAACATACATCTACCACAGCCTAAAATGGGAGTGAAAGGATTGCCCCTCCTCTTATCCAGATAATAATACTAATCTTGTTAAACAATAACGGGATAAGATAGAACATATTTTGATGTAAACATTGTGACAAACATGTGTCTATAAAGTCAACGCTTCCATTCCATCAGTGCATCTGCTGCAGTATGTACAGTTTTCTACAATCTTTCCAAATTTGCTATGAGAGACGGTTCCTTTCATACAAAAAAATGACTGACTAGACTTTCCTGGATCATAATAGCTTGTGAACATCTTTCATGAATACGACATACTTTATATTGCATTTTAAAAATAACATGAACACTTACGATGTTGAGGCTGCAACGTGGACGGCTCCACAGCATCTGAGTGGATCGATTGTGCCATCTGGTCGGTTCTGTGAACATTGTGGTTTCCTAATCTGAAGGGTTCGTTGCCTGCTGCAACAATGACTCCAGAGCACAAGATTAGTGCAGCAAGACCATCAACCTGAAAGGGGAGAACAAAACGATTGCTATTGTCAGTGTCCAAGTTAATGATAGCAGTTGTTGATTTAAATTAACACAGAGCAGACCAGAGAAAAGACAAAAAATCTATCAACACTTTGTGAGATTTCGATAGCAACTCTTAGCATTGTCTTGGAAGAGTTGGCGAGTAACATCCCTGATGTGTTAAAAGTGACACACATATGAACTTTTAGTTGTGTTAAAGAATCCTTGAATTCTAGATTTGTCACACCTGCATCCTCCTCTACCTCCGTTATCTAGTGTCTCTGTCTTTGTTTGTGTGTCTCTTTGTTGCTGGTTTGTGGGAGTATCGCTGCTTGTTGCCAGGCCGCCTCTGCACAGCTGTCATCATAATAATCACACCATCATCCGCTATGTAATCCCTGCTCATTGTGTGTTGTTGCTAGCTTGTTTTCCCTCGTCCATAGCCTCTTCCCCCGTGTTAGTTTCTACCTGTAGTGCCACCAGTTGTCAGTTTCCCAGTTCCTACCTGTACCTCGTTTGTGTCTTGCTCGCCCAAGTAAAGCCTGTTGTTTGCTACTCCTGTCTCCGGCTTCGTGTCTGCTCCTGGCTTCTCTACTTCACTGCTGACAGAACAAACTAGCTACGACACACACAATGCAAAGCAGGGCTTAAACAGCGGATGATGGTGTGGTGATTATGATGATCAGCTGTGCAGAGGCAGCCTGACGAGAAGCAGTGACACTCCCGCAAACCTGCAACAGAGGGAGACAGAGACACAAAGACAGAGACACTAGGGAACCCAGGTAGAGGAGGATGCAGGCTGGGAGATTTGTGTACATGAACAACTTCCTCCCAAAGCAAGAAGGAGGATCACCAAGACTGTGATTGTTTGTTAGATTATGGGGACACTGTGACAGTACCCAACATGATTTCTTGATGTTAAAATCAAACTTTTAACCGTGTTAACGTGTCCATGTGGTGTTTTTCATGTGCTCCGAGACATATCAGGAGTGAAATAAGCAGCCAACGCCATGACTGAGCATCTCTGCTTTGAAACTGCAGTGTACCAAGGACAGTCTCAAAAAACAGATTCAGTCAGGCAGGGTTTCATACGTCACAAATCTCAGTAACCAATCTCGTTAATGGGTGGGGTGACACTTTTCATATCATTATGTGCACTCTGATGCTAGCCAGAGGAGAAGCCTTAAGAAGAAGAACAACAACAACAACAGGGGAAGCCAGGTGTATCGTAATTTTGCAAGCTAAGTTAAAAAAAGATGGTTTTCCCCACAAAACGTATACTGTGCCATCCATTTATCTTGGGGACACAGCGAGTACGAGCCAACATGTTGAAAGCTCCAGCGCACAGCGGACTTGTCAGTAACATGGTAGAGTAGATTCCATTAGATTCAACTTTATTGTTATTGCACAGAATACAAGTACTAGTACAACGAAATGCAGTACATAAATGCACAGTTCCCCGACCTCTTACTGGAGTAATCTGCTGTTCTATTAGCCCCAACGATGTAGCTCCTCAGCTACCGGGAACGCCTCTGTCAAGCCACGTTTCTGTAAAAATCATGATGTTGCAGTCCATAATCCTTTTGTGACTGGTGATCTGCAGTTGTAGTTAATCCATTTTGTTTGCCAGAGGTTGAAAACTGGCAAGGAAGATGCTGGGTAGAGATAGCTAATGAGGAGTTAGCATTAGCTAGGAGTTAGCTTAGCCCTTAGCCCTCCTCTCTTCCCCCGCCTATATTCTCGATGCAGCCTACAAACACTTCCGGGTCGATAGCCTCCGATGTCTTGGCGATCTCTGAGATGACCTGGAGATTGCCGATAAAGTTACCCAAGCGGTATAGTCCAATGTCTTGACGGGTGTATGATATGTATGCAAGACTATAAATCAGAAATAATGTGAGTTTAATGTCTATATGTAGGACATATAGACATTAAACTCTGTAGGCATATGCAGTGAGCATTACTTCTTCTTCGTGGGGCCTTCTAAGTTGCTGCTGCCACAGCGCCCGACCGCGATGCTGCCCCCTGTGTTCACCAATAGTACTGCACCCCCAATGGGACAGCGTCGGCCTGTGATATTTGCATATTTGAATATTCATAGATCCAGAATTTCTCAATGAGGGAGAAAGAGTAGATGTACTTCCAGCCCCTTTTCAGAGTTTTTAAAAACTTTTTATGTGGGAAAACCATGTTAAACAAAATGTTAGTCATAGCAGAGTATTTCTGCATAATTTAAAACGTGTATGGTGGGGGACTTTAAGAATGTGTTTTCTGGTTAGTGCCAGCATGAAAGAAAACTAATTTTAGTGTAAAGGCTCAATCAAACATTTCATAATTCCACATCAACGCCCAATTCATTGCCAGCTCCATCAAGTGTCTCTTGATGGTGTCAAAAAGTTTTGGTACTTTTGATTTGACATAACAACGTTTACACATCCGTAATTATACTTATCTAGAAAAAAAACAGTGGTGAGATGAAATCACATATAATGCCAATAGCAAACTGACAAACAATTTTCCTAATTTTAATTAAATTCGTATTTCTCCCAAAGGACTCTATTAAAACCAGATACATTTAACCCAAATTAAGTGCAATTCAAAAGGGAAGCTCCCAGTGATGACATTTTATACTAGTTGCTTTCAAACCAACATTCATAAATGTTCATACTCTCTTATCAGTCTACATACTTACTCTTCTGCCATCTGCAGAGTAGAGTTTCAGTACTGGGAACTGCATGACCTGGGAAAGGTAATCTAGCAAAGCATCAAACGTTGGTGCAGTTCTTCTCTGCAACACAATTGTGCGCTTAACAGCAGGATCCCTGTTCTTGATGACCACAAGCCTCTTTGGTGTCCGCAGCGCCACCCTCTTTGCTGGCCTGGTAATGGCTTCATTCCTTCTGCCAAACGGGAAGCCATGATGCCCTCGCTGCCCTACGCTGACAGGCCTGGTGGTATTCCATGGTACCTGCCGCTGATGAACTGCATCCAGGTTTAGTGGCTTCACCCGTTTCTGATCAGAACACACGTACGATCCCCCATCATGGAAGCCATCTAAACCCTTAACAAGGTGGATCCCGCGAGGTGTGGTGATGGTCCTTACGCCGAATGGCAGAGGCACTTTCTTGGACAAAGCATCTAGTAGGGCATCAAATGTCTTGAAGGTGCGGGTGTTTATGACCATGCGATGCCCGCTGAATTTATGGTCCCCGCTTTTGTAGAAGCATACTCTTTTGGAGGCTGAGGGATCAGAGATGGGCTGTAATGGCCTGGAGGCCAACGTCGGCACACTGCCAGAGGACAGGGCAGGTGGTTCTTGGAGGGGTGTGTCGCTCATGTTGTCTGGGGGTGGCTAGAGAGAAAAGGAAGAGAGAGGATGATTGTGGTTTTAGTTATTTTCGAATGGTGGCCTTTTCGTTGGAACCATACACACTGTGGCCTAGAGACACATTTTTCTTGCAAGTTCTCCTGTTTATTCCTTATTCACGTCAGGTCTCATTTGGTGAGGAAGTGAAAGTCCTCATGCAAAAGAGTAAGTTCTGTATGCGGCTTTGTGACAGCTGACAAAGTTTATGCTTTAATGATGATTTATAAATAAAGTGAAAATATATATGAAATATATTAATTTATATATCTGATTAAATAAAGTAAAATAATA
>CABFOS010060332.1:3261-14231 GCA_900660315.1 Diretmoides pauciradiatus | reverse complement strand
GCAGGTGGTATGGATTCAGTCAGGGTCCTGAACCGGACACCTCCAGCTCATTTCCCCTCTATTGGCTGTTGCTTTTATTTTACTTTATTTTGCTTCCGAATTTTGTTAAGATAGATGCTACAAATTTTCTTCTTCTTCTTCTTCTTCTTCTTCTTCTTCTTCTTCTACTTCTTCTTTTCATTCTTCTTTTTCTTCTTTTCATTCTTCTCATTCTTCATCATCTTCTTTTCATTCTTCTTCTTCTTTTCTTCTTCTTCTTTTCATTCTTCTTCATCATCTTCTTTTCATTCTTCTTTTTCTTCTTTTCATTCTTCTCATTCTTCATCATCTTCTTCTTTTCATTCTTCTTCTTCTTCTTTTCATTCTTCTTCATCTTCTTCTTTTCATTCTTCTTCTCATTCTTCATCATCTTCTTTTCATTCTTCTTCTTTTCATTCTTCTTCATCATCTTCTTTTCATTCTTCTTTTTCTTCTTTTCATTCTTCTTCATCTTCTTTTCATTCTTCTTCTTCTCATTCTTCTTCTTCATCATCATCTTCTTTTTCTTCTTTTCATTCTTCTTCATCATCTTCTTTTCATTCTTCTTTTTCTTCTTTTCATTCTTCTTCTAATTCTTCTTCTTCCTCTTCTTCTTCTTCTTCCTCTTCTTCTTCTTCGGGGTAGTAGTGTCGACATGTGTGCGTCTTCATGCGAGTCTTCTCTCCTGTTTGCTGTAGACATAAGCGTGTCATCTCATTTGTCACAGCTTGAATTCAACAAAGAGCGTAAAAAATTAATAACTCCTCGGTTCACATACGACTCGAGAGTACTCTATGAAGTTTCCCTCGCCGCCATCCCTTCAACCATCTTCCCGTATGAAGGCGAGCGATAAGAGAAGAGCAGGTGAAAGATGATGATGATGATTAAAATAATATGCCTCTTATCGTGGGACAGAAAGCCTCTCCATGCCCACTGAAGAGCCAGTTTCAGGCGGTCGATATTGCCTCAGTGTTAAAAATGAAAAGTATTGATCTCTTTTACCTCAAGCCGCTCGGCTGATTGAGCCTGAGAAAATCTGTATCAGCTGCCAACACTCACAAGCAGGCCTGCGAATGATAAACCGGTATCTGCCGACGAACACCTCAAAGTTCATCTCAGGCGACACATTTCCTGTCAATATGATTTCAGGGCTACAGCTGAATCCCATGTCCAGTCTTGTTCTGTCCTGTAAGTCATAGCCTGATACTGATAACAACCTTATCTGAGGATGACCAAGACTGCCCTGTCTCACACCTGGACATCCTCCAGGTTTGAAATAGGCCAGCATGTGTTGGCGGTGCGTTCGGCCAGGCACGACCCCTTGTTTACCCTTACATGTCTGTTGAGACGCAGGAGCAGGTGATGTGTCTAAATTGAACTAAGGCCCCGGCTCGCTCCCACAGTAATCAGGATGAGAAATAGCCATGGGCTATCAGAAACAGCCCAGACAGAGGTTGTCATTGAGGAAGGTAATGCGGTGGCAGACTGAGCTCTCTGTTCCCCGGGACGTCGGTGCTGTCATATGGCTGCTCACTGAGCTCACCGTCGGACTATTACATTAGTGTGACCTGTAATCGAATGACAGGGTCCCGTGACTAGGGGCAAAAAAGGCATACACACACACACAAGCATGCAAAAATGCACAACACACACACACACACACACAGTTGTATGTGATTTCCCTTCTGTCCTTGTCTCATCCTACATTTTCTCAATACCATGGTGGTATCACATTCACAATCAGCAACATACACACACAACAAATCTCTCTCATATTCTCACACACACACACACACACACACACACACACACACACACACACACACACATAATGCCTGTCACCGTGTCTGGGTGTGTTTGTTGGAGTTTGCATATGTGATATTGAGAAAAGGCAGAAAGAGAGAGAGTCACTTACTCCATACTGATGAGAAGCATTGATTTCACCGTCTAATGTTCCTCTATTGGTGGCTGACCAATGGGGACAGCTTAGGGCAGGAGGTCTTCAAACCGCTTGAATAGCAGCCTTGATACAAAGGTGCTGAAAGCCTTGATGCCTCTATGCATTCAAAATATAAGGTGCATGTGTGAAAACTGAGACTCATGCAGCCTTGAAGCAGCATTCATACAAAATGTATTGAGACAGAGTGTGTAGAAAACATTCAAAGTGACATCCAAAGGACTTCAATTATTCTCCAATTCATTTCTATTCATTCAGATGACAAATTATGTTATGCAACACATAACAACATGCAGGTGCACATGAATGGATCGATGTCGTGTGCATTATTGTCTGCCTGCTGATTACCACGCTGTATGCAGGGGCTGTAACAATGTCTGTGTGAATGTATCCTATCCCTGTTGATGCATCCTAATGGACACTGATGTTTGTGACAAAGTGGGGAGGAGGACGAAAAGAAGAAAGAAAAAGAGGTGAAAGAGCAAGAGAAAGGGGAGGGGGAGCAGCAGGAGGGAAATGGGAAATGAAGAAGTGAGAAGAAGAGGAGGGGGGGCAAAGCAGGAAGTAGAAGGTGGAGGAAGAAGAAAGGAGGATGACAAGACGGAGGAGTACCAGGTTGACATTAAGCCCATTTCAGGCTCCATCAGCAGCGTTGGATGGCAGGTCACGGGGGCCACAGCTGAATCCACAGATACTACCGCAGGCTTCATTCAGGCGGATTTGATGCTGACCCTTACCCTGGAGAACGAGGTGATTTATCACACAGGCCATAAATCAGCATGTCTGACCTCCCCCTACTCACAAGTCACACCCCCAACGTGTTTACTTTACCGCCCTGACTATCCATTATGCAGCAACTGTCAGGTTCATCCACAGCTGATACACTGCTGATACATTGGTCTGTCGCCTGACTGTGTAGATCTACTGGTTTATCTGTGGTGCAGTATCAATGTCGAACAACGTGCTATTATCAAACATACACTAACAGAAACACACAGAAACACACACTTATTTGGACACACACACAACACACACAGAGCCCAAAACGTTCTTTAACAGGGTGTGTCATTTTCAACATGGACAACAATATACGATAATAGCAATACATTTTGAGACAATATTACTGTAACTAACATGCACTATGTTGAACAGATGTGCTAAAAATGACATCCTGTTTGTGTGTGTGTGTGTGTGTGTGTGTGTGTGTTTACTTGGATGTTTGCATGTGTTACTGTTCTTGCATTCATTGGAGAGTAGAAATAGGTCTTAAGGTCATCCGATAAAAATCGTTACAAACAGAAACCTCGCACACTGAGTCCGATGCATTTCATTATTACATTTGTTGCAAAATATACAAAATACAAAACAAAACGGAGTCAAGCAGTGAGGACGATATTGTTCCTCTCACTCCCTGAAAGCAGAAAAAGACTAAAGAAATACTCGATCCATCTGTAATCTTGAGAAGGCTGCGGAATTATCCTGATGGTTTCCTCGTCTAGTTCAGGATGTCAGTGGTCCAGTTTGATACGCTTATAGCAGTACTGAAACCACACATTAAAAACCAGACCACCGACCTCCGCGATCCAGTTGATCCTGAACAGCGGTTGGCAGTATTTCAGGATGGATGCGGAAAAACGCATAAAAACAAACATGTTCCGAAACCTTTAATGACGGACAAAAGTTTCATGTAAACATGTTTGACACAACGTGAGGTCGTATTTATTTTTAAACGTGTGACAATTTTGGATGAAAAGTGCGGACTTCGTGTGCAAAGGCCTTTACTGTATAAACTGGAATCACTGAGCATGGTCAGCGGTGGAGGATCCTTCTTGTTAATATAAAATCCAGGAGTCTGTCTCTGCCATTAATTTAGATAAGCTAAGATAACACACTTGAGCTAATCAACCTTCATTGCCTGAAAAAAGGGGGGATGTAAACAAACTCCTATCTCATCATAGCTGAAGGGGGTGGGTTTGCTTTCTCACAATGAGCTTGTGCCTCTATCCTTTGTCCCTGCTGCCGTCGGAGGAGGAGGAGCTCAGTAAACACTCCTACGGTTTCTACAACAAACTAATAAAGACTGGTTTTCATTTCTGACTCATGATGAACTCTCCCATCAGTGTGTTCTCTCACGGATAGGGGGGGAATTCAAATCTCCATGCATCTATTTCCCAATTCTGGAAATTCAGACAGGAAATCAGAGAAGAACCTCCCTACTGTTTAGTGCTATTTGTCTTCTTTTTTGTTTTGTCCATTTGAGAAGACATCAGAAGGGTGTGGTTTGATGATATGTAGTCGCCTCATGTAGCTCAGTGGGCAATCTGGGAACCCAGAGGCTCAATCGATCGTCTAAGCCTCTGGGATCAACAGCCACTAGTTTTGGGTTATCCGGTCCAGCCAGGATATCCGGATAACGACTTCCTCTTCCGGCCGCCGATCATTTAGTTTTTAGTTTTTACGGTATTTTTTTATATCAAACTTTTGCCATATCCTGTTGTCAAGCAAATACGTTAAACAAAGCTGAAAAACGACCGGCGGATGACTGGTCCCCGGAAGAGGAAGTCGATATCTGTGGATTGTTTCTCATTTATTTATTTAACGTATTTACTTGACAAATGTGATGTGTTCGCTTGCTTGCCGACAGGATATGGCAAACGTTTGATATAAAAAAAGCTAAAAACTAAAAACTAAATGATCGGTGGCTGGAAGAGGAAGAGTCTACTATTGTTATAGTAGACTCTGGGTTCCGAGATTGCTCAGTGGGTAGAGCACGGCACTGAAAATCACAGTAGGCTATAGTTGCTGCAGAAACAAATCAGCTTCATACAGACAAATTGGACACATTGCATCAAAACACATGACAGTGGCAGTTTGCAGACTTTCTGACCGAACTGGTCAAATTTTTCACACATCAGCCGCCACTGTGTGATTGTCTGCAAATGGTTTAAAGTATCATGTGATTGGTTGTGTTGCCTTGTGAAAAATGTCTCAATTTCCATCTTGGGTTCATTGGCTTTGTTTCCCTCTCCGTGCTAACATCTTGTGGTCAACTCTGGCTCGGCTTGCTGAGCTAGTTGAGGATTTCTGCAACTCTATGACCCATCAAACGGTTTGTAAATTCTCAGATTCCCTTAAGCCGATTTTGTCACTCTTTCACCGCAACCATTGTTTGTTGTTGTTTTCTGGGTTTTTGTCTCCACTATTTCCGGTTTCCCTAGCTTATGGTTACCTCTTTAATCTCCATGCACCCCCACTGGCATGTAAATAAACAAGCAAGTACAAATGTGTGGTGACGTGATTGACTCTGTTTCTATTTCAGGCCAGTTCATTTTGGTTTCAAGTATACCACGGCCTAAACACCGTCAGGGATAGGTTAGTGGTGGGAAGTTTGGATCTTTTTTCAAATCTCGTTCAGTTAAATGAGTGAATCTGCAAAATAAGAGAGGATAGGAGCGCTTCCTGAACTCAAAAAACTTGTTGAGGTGCTCTTTGGATAGGGAACCATATCAAAATAGCAAAAAAGGGGTCCAAGGCACTCTCTCGATAGGTTAAAATACCTTTATTAACATTGGCATGGTCATAATAGACCAATCTAATGAGTGAATCTTTTCGAGTCAGATCATGGATCGTTCATTTACGCATGCGCAAATCGAAGGATGAAACAACGAGTGTAGGTACCGGTCAGATCACAGAAGTGTTGCCTGCAGTACACAAGCCGGATCATTGAAATAATGTGCATGAGTAAATCCAAGAAGAACGAAAGAACAAAATTAACCAAATACTCACCAATTCGGATCGTACGTAGATACCGGATCATTGAATGAAATGAACGATCCACTAGCAGTTACGAATCGTCCGTACCAGATCATTCAAAAGATTCGTTAAAAAAGAACTAATCATTCATGAATCGACCAAGACTAGGATAGAGTTGGCCATACGAAAATTCATGCCTCATAAAATGCTTTCAATAAAAACCTCCACCAGTAACATGCTATATTATGACATTATAACATCAGGCAGTTAAAGATTGGATTGTCAATGAGTGTGTCATCAGAGGTAATGACGAATGTCCAGCAGTCCAGAAGAGATGACATCATCGTTGCGATCCCCAGTACCCACAGAAACTGACAGAGCCCCATAGAAGCAGTACCGTCCCCTGGTGCTTGAATGTCAGTAGCAGGAACTCACGTGAGTTAACAGGATAATCAACAACAAACATCTAATCCTAATAAGATAATTGGAATCCAGTAATTTCATATCAGCACAAACAGTAACCACACAGGACCCAGATGGCGAAGATTCAATTATAACCACACAAATATGTTGCATGCATGCCAGCATACAGTACTTGCACTCCCTCACACAAATGCACATATAAGACTATATACCTTTTCTGGGCGGGTTCACCACGTGCGCCAGCTTCCTGATGTCATCGTATCACCCACAGTACATGCCAGTTCAGTTATTGTGGAAGCTGATCATGCTGCAGAGATATGGGGTAGGGACAAAGGAATATTTGTTGCATCTATTGTCTTGACTGCTTAGTCTATTATTGCATGCATTGCTTTAGAGTGTCGGTTAAATGCCTAAAATGTATTGTCACATGATTCCACATTTCAATACATGAAAACTAGCCCTGCTAACTTCTCTCAGAGAGCATGAGGGGTCCACATTCCACAGGCCGAGCTCTCCCTGACCAACCAGACAGGGGTCCTCATTAGTGATGACCTCCTTGTTAATAGCTCTTAATTTCACATGAGCGCAGCGACCTTCACCACCGCGGGGTCGGAGGTCACGGCCCGGCTCTCGTTAGCTCTGTGAGAGGACATTGGCTACGTTTTAGATCCCGGTGATTAGACCCAAAGCCACGGGTCTCGCCATTTCAAAAGAGCCTTTCTGCCGATGGTCCGCTCCCTATGAGTTTACCCAACCCTAACACTCAGCTCTGTTTAGCACCACAGAGCATTCAGCGAGAGGGACACGACCCCACGCCTAACCCCGCCGCTTCAGAGAAGCTGACACATCGCTAACCCTAACCCCGCTCATAACGACTACTGTCAAGGAGGGATACAACCCCTTAACCCTGAGGAGAACATTTTCTCACAAAGACTGATATGCCTTCAGCTTCAGTGAAGTATCGCTCCTGGAGACACAGATGTCGGTTACACATGAGGGCCCACAGTGCTTTGTGGAAAAACTCAAAAATTGTTATAATCTATTTACAATGGTGCTTATTTTTTGTCTGGAGGACTTTAGTGAGAATGTTGCTATTACACAGGATATTCATTGTATGATATGGTTGTTTTCAAATGCACTACACCCAGTTGGACCTAGTTAATGGAACTAGTTGATTTTCTACAGGCATGATATCATCACAAGGCTTTTGGGTGTAACTGCATCAACGGATGGATTCTGGAGAGAGGTGGACTGCAGAACGAACTGAGAATCTTATGTCCAAATAGTACAAAGAATGTACGTGCAAAGATTGAGTTACTGAAAACAAGCAAGTGGCAGGACGTGGGCTTTTGCAAAATAAACCTTGGAATTTATAAATGTTCCTGCTCTCATTTGATCAAATACACGGCGGATTACTTTCAGCAGGGGTTTTTTTCAGACGGAGAGGAAAAGAATGGCGGAAGTCAAGCCGAGTCAAATTTAATTATAATGCCGCTTTTACAAAGTCAGTTTGTCACAAGGTATATTACAGGGCAACTAAGGACAGAACAAACTGATTAAAACAGGAGAGAGATAGACAGAGACAGAGAGAGAGAGGGAGGGAGAGGGAGGTGATGTCTAACCATAAACATCAATAGACTGTATCTGCACCACAAATACTTAAACAAAATCACATGACCACCTCAGGGCCCATCAACAAAGATGTCAACTGGAGCAAACATATTGACTGAGCTAGTGAGGCCTAATGATGAACAAAAGCTGACACACACGCGCACACACACACACACACACACACACACACAAGGCACCTCATCAAACAGAGAGTTGCTGCTGACAGTGGATGTGCGTCTCAGTTGGTGGTGTGAAGAAAGACAACACACTGTTCAAAGATTGATAGAGAACATGGTTTTGCATACACAGCGGTGATATTAGCCGGTGCTCGCTAACACCTCAGCACATGGAAAATAACACACTAATGGTTTTTTGCAAATGCAAGTGGCAAAATCATTAAACATCGTGACAAGTACTGTTGGTTTTATTTAAGGTGTAGGCGTCAGATAGCGTCATATTATTTTCCCTCGAATTGTTTTTGCCTCCAACTGTTTTCAAAATGAGATAGATAATAGAATCAGAAGATTTATCGAGATGGCAGCAGCAGTTAAACATATGTGGGATTGATGGTTTCGGGGTAATAGGAATGATTTATTTGTAACAGGTTTCACATACATGGTGAAGGAGATAAGGTGAAGATTGCAAAATGGAGAATAAACTTTTAATTAAAGTCGAGCTGAAATGAAAAACGCCTTTTTAACCCTTTTAGATCACATCTCCGGTCTTATTGTCACCTATTTAACAATATATGCCAAGAAAAAACAAAATTGTTGATTTCTTTGTGTTCTTACATCAAAATCCAATCGTGTTTTCTTCCTGTAAGACAAAATTACTGTTAATTACTGTTGAATTTATTATGTAACATGTACATGGAGAGAACACACACAGGCTCTCAGGTAAGCAGTTACTTATATAGACTCCTAAACAGGAAGTGACCTCATTGTGACCACAGGTGAAAGGCATGATGGGAAATGTAGGATGAGGAGAGACAGCAGAACACATGAGATCTGCAGGCACACAGCTAATGTTTACAAACAAAACAACATATATTACATATGAATAGTTAACAATTATAACACATTGAGGAAGTAAAATCTTAAATGTAAACAAGATAACACATATTACAATGATAAAACACATTAAAGTATAAAAATTCCTCCACACTAGCTAACAACACGCCCACTTTTCATGCTTAATCTCACAGGATTGTTATATTTTAAACCCCAGTTTTTGAGTTTTTGATCATCAGGAAAACATAAAAAGAAAATAGAAAAGAAAACATAAGTGCAGCTCAAAATAACCCAAACTAAGTAAGCACAGTGTTTGCATATGAGACCAATGACAACGATTTATTTACCCACTGCAGTGTTACACTGACCAAAATTATATTGCATCATCTAGCAACACACACACAAATATTCTCCTCACAGTAAGTAGTTCTACCTGTTATGCAAAATAATGTTAATGTGGTCTTTAAAGGAAGGAGGAACATCACATGACTGACTACAACTGTGCTAGGGGGAAATAGCCATGCACATGAAAGCAAAAAAGCACATGAGCTCAGGAATTCTTTCAGAAGTAGAACAAATGCTTTGGGATTTACTGAGGGCTCAAAACAACAACGCAAATATAAGTCTTTCAATCTGGTCCTGGCTCTTACAAACTCACTTTTCGTAATACAAGTGAAAAAAGTGGAAATGGCATGAGGCGACGATGACATGTTTCCAATGTAAAATCAACAAGTTTCCTTGATTTATGTGACATCTTCTTCAATTTAGCAGATATTCCTCATTCCAAGGCACTGTCTTTTATTTCAAGAAGATTCTTGCAACTATTAAACCCGTACTGGAGGAAAAAAGTGAAATTCCCTTCCACTGTTGGGATATTTTTTTCCCACATGGATTAAGAAAAACATGTTTTTAAGACATAATATTTTGTAGTGAAGGCGTTAGGGGCCCATTCGAGAAGTATGGGGAGTCGGTTTGGTGATAATCCAGTATGAAATGGAGGAGAATCAAACGCATAATTTTGTTTTAAAGCCTGTAGGAAAGTTATTCCATGACTGCTTTTTAAATATCTAAGTTCTGGTGTTATGTGCATCTAAAAAGTATGAGAGTTCAATTTAATTCCAATTCTGGATTCTATCCACGCATTTCTCTCTTTAACCTCACACTGGGTACAACTTGATGCAGGCAGCAATCTACCAGTAACAATTCCCTATTCACAATGTAGAGTTAGCATTAGAAGCATAGCTATGAATACAAATCAGGTGCCTTTATTGATTGTGTGTGTGTGTGTGTGTGTGTGTGTGTGTGCGCGCGCTTACTAATTCTATCAAATGAGTAATATGATTAGCAGTAGGTACAATAACCTGAGTGTCCAGGAGCCATCTGACCTGAGTGAGGTTGTGAAGTTGCAGGTGAAGCGATCTCTCTCTGCATCAGTAGTTGGAAAATCTCAATCTGTACCTTATAAAGATACAACTGAACAACTGCATGGAACCATATATTCGGTCTTGTTAGTAGCAAGGTAGTAAGATTGTGTGACCGAGCCCCAAAATTCCTGAGAAAAAGGTCTGATCGGCCGAATGAACTGTTTTTGAGCCGTTTTATAATAGTTGTTAACTTTTTGAATTCATATAACGGAAATATACTGTTTTGATTAAACAGTGTCCATGCAACACCAGAATGGTTACACAGTATTTGCTCCCCCCACATCATCCCACACATTGCATACTACTTCATCAGAAAACAGAGCCTACAATCACAAGGATCTGAGATATAAATACAATATAAACCATGTAATAATATGATACTGACTGTAATAATAATAATATGATACTTCATTGGTTCCCAAAGGAGAAATTACATCTAAAACATAACTAAAGGAAACTTTTACTATAGGCATATAGAAACACCATTATATTGCAGACCTGACAGAGAAAGATGTCTTGGTGCTGAGCTGCATATTTTGAGTGTGAATCACAACACAGGGTTACAGGGTGAGAACCATCTGCCCTTTAATTGTCACATTTGAAAATGTGTGTGTGTATGTGTGCGTGTGTGCTTAGACTTAGACTTAGACTTGCTTTATTGTCATTGCTACAAGAACAACGAGATTATATGCAGCAGTCCCCAAGGTGCAGTGTCAACATGAGAGAACAAGAAAATAAAAATATAAGTAGCAATAAGAACAATAAGATCTATAT
>CABFOS010060315.1:0-10699 GCA_900660315.1 Diretmoides pauciradiatus | reverse complement strand
GGAACGAAGATTGACCGGTAGATAGATTCATTTGTTTGTTCGTCGTCTTCCGCTTTATCCGGGTCCGGGTCGCGGGGGCAGCATCTTCAGCAGGGAAGCCCAGGAAGCCCTCTCCCCCGCCACTTCCACCAGCTCTTCCGGGGGAATCCCGAGGCGTTCCCAGGCCAGCCGAGAGATGTAGTCCCTCCAGCGTGTCCTGGGTCGACCCCGAGGTCTCCTCCCGGTTGGACATGCCCGAAACACCTCCCCAGGGAGGCGTCCGGGAGGCATCCTAACCAGATGCCCGAACCACCTCAACTGGCTCCTCTCGACGTGGAGGAGCAGCGGTTCTACTCTGAGTCCCTCCCGGATGTCCGAGCTCCTCACCCTATCTCTAAGGCTGAGCCCGGCCACCCTGCGAAGGAAACTCATTTCAGCCGCTTGTATTCGCGATCTCGTTCTTTCGGTCACTACCCAAAGCTCATGACCATTTAGGAGCATGTATACGGCGTATTCAGAATATGCGTCTCAATTTAGGTTTTTACCAGTTTGCAGCACACGGCGTCTTGCCTGTTTACAGTCTCAGCTTGTAAACAAACCAACCGTTTTTCAGGCTGGGGTAGAGATGCCCAGAAGAAAAGCCACATTTCTGGTGGGAAGGAGAAACACATCTACTGTTAAACATGTTGAAAGACTTGGATATCAACTAGTTTTTGGATGTGGGTGCCGGTCACGTGTGGTCATGGGTTGTGTGTGTCTGTGATTGAATAAAGACGCTTGAGCTGTCTTCTTTGCTTTTCTTTAAATATCACAACGCCACAGACCTTTTCAAGAAGGTGGTTGAAAGAATGAAAGAGCGAGGCTGTGTTCGCACGGTCGTTACGGAGCATGCACGGCTGCATGTAAACGGGAATATAAGTGGAATAATTGTTTTCATTAGTCATGTAAACAGCTTAGTAGGAATATTGTCTTTTTCGGAATAAGGGCAAAAAATGCAATATTTTGTGCATGTAACCATAGTCATCGTTGCCTCAAAAAGCTTAATATTGAGTCCTTCATTTCTTTATTTTCTCACTCTTGTATCTAAATGGTCATGCCTTTCCAAATGAGATAACTGGCTGCGAATGACCTAATTAGCGTAATTAGAGATTGTATTGCGAGTGATCAGGGGGTTGAACTGACAATCCAGTGTCGAGCTCTGGCCAGTTCTGCATCTGATATATACATTAAGAAATTCACTTTAATCAGTAATTAGCAGCAGGAAAACATGCAGGACACACAGACTAACAATACTGCAATACAGATGATAACAACCTGTCTGCATGATCAGTGATCAGTTGTTTTCACTAGCGGCTTGTCTCTAAAGTAATTCTAAATTCTGAGTTACGCTAATCGTTAATCGTAGTTTGCACGGCTGCATGTAAATGGGAATATTAGTGGAATATTCATTTTCATCAGACATGTAAACAGCTTAGTAGGAATATTGTCTTTTTCGGGATAAGGGCAAAAACCGAAATATTTTGTGCATGTAACCGTAGTCATCGTTGCCTCAAAAAGCTTAACATTGAGTCCTTCATTTCTTTATGTTCTCACTCTTGTATCCCCTAATGTCTAATGCATGCCTTTCCAAATGAGATAATTGGCTGCGAATGATCTAATTAGCTTAACTGGAATCATAAGGTCGTAATAAACAAGTTCCTGCTGTGGCGTTCTTCCCTCTTTGTCAGTCCTCTCCCTCTAAACTATCAGTGCCTGAACAATATGTCGATTATCTCACTGTGTGATATCTGTCAGAATAACTGTGTAGAGAAGTAGAGTGATCCTTTGTTATTTTGGAGCTAGCTGAAACTTACCTTGCCAGAATTGATGTCCACTCTGTCTAAGTCCATAAGTTTCAGTTCATATGAGTCATTGGTGGGAAACACACACACACACTCAAATATAAGGGTGAGGGGTTTCTTATGCCTGACATCGGTCCATTTTATTCCAAAGGGCAAACGGTTCACTTGGGAATAAAAATATAGATTTCAAATGCAAATTTCCGTCAGCAGCAGTACTTACTGAAAGAGATTCCTACCACTTCCATACTCACAATTCAGACATAGGTTATAGTAAGCGTAAACTTTATAACATTATACCTTTTTGTTAGGTGTGAAATGAAAGACTTGTGTACCTCAGAACAGTATTAGGATTGATTTTGTTTGTGTCATTTACTCTCCTTACAGTTAATGATAATGGATGTAAAGCTTAGCACATCTCCTCTAGTAGACGTCCTTACTGGTGTGAGGGAGGAGTGTGATCGTTCTGCCATGTCAGCCCTTGTTCTGTCGTCAGGCATCGGGTGTAATTCTGTGTGGTTTTGCACCGTATTGTCCTGAGGTGAAAATAATGTGGAATACCTTGCAAAGAAAACACGGCACTGAGAGATCTCTGTTTTTCCAAATGGGGAACTGGGTGTAGGGGTAAAGTCCTCGCCTACCACCGACCCGGGGGTCCCACCCCAGCAGCGATACTTCCAGCTTGGTCGGACGTCCCTACAGACACAACTGGCCGTGTCTGCGGGTGGGAAGCCGGACAAAGGGATTCGTCCTGGTCGCTGCACCAGCCTCCTCTAGTCGGTCGGGGCGCCTGTTCAGCTGGGAGGTGAACTGGGGGGAGTAACGTGTTCCTCCACACGCGTCACGCCCTCCAGGTGAAACTCCTCGCTGTTGGGTGAAAAGAAGCGGCTGGCGACTTCACACGCATTGGAGGAGTCGCGTGCTAGTCTCCATCCTCCCCAGGCCGACAGAGGGGGTGGAGCAGCGTATAGGCAGCGGGAGTTGGCCATGTAAATTATGAGAAAAAGGGGAATATACGATAAATAAAATGTAGAGATAATGGGGAACTGGTTTAATGATCACAGTCACCTTCACCATTTCAGTGTTTTCTGAGGTATCTCATTACATGTCGGCTTAAACAGTTTTTCCACGCTGAATCGAACAGGTTTTCCAAACCTACAAATTAGGCCAAAGGCCCCAATTAGATGAGATTTTGTCCGAGGGATCCAAGGGTTGTCCGTTGTCAGATACGATTTGGTAGAGAGCTGGACAACTGTTTATACTGTGGGTGGGGACAGTGCAACATCTGATTGGAACAGTTATATGTTTAAATGAAATAATAGTGAAATGAAACTATTTCTCATTTTGATGGGGGATGCACTCAAGTGTCCAATTTGGGAACTGCTGGAATAATACAACAGCTCATTCAGTGTGTTTTTATGTGTCTTATCATTAGTGTATTTTGCATTATTGCCCCCTTGTGGAAACAACCCAACTCTTACACTCTGTGCATTGTGTTGTACCCACTACCTTCTGTCTTATGCTTTGCTGAACGTGTTGACTGGCACCACCATCCACATACTTTTTACCCAACCCTTGATGGGCAAGTTTACCCAACTTGCAAACATGCCTTGTTTGATGGATGTCTTGTCTATGGACAGAACATTTAGAACTTTACATCCATTAAATCAGGTCATGTTGTAATTTGAGTGAGCTATCCATTAAACCACTTCTTTCTCACTCTCTCCCACCCTCCAATCCCTCCCCTGTCCCTCTTGTCATCAGACAATCACCCTGGTTCTGCACCCATACTCCAGCTTGCTGCCGCCTCCTTCCCAAATCCCGGTGCTCCCTCTCACGAAACCAAAAGTAAGTTTCAATGAAGTCCTGAGAGAAGAGTGAAGAATCAAAAACTCTTTAGCACCCGTTGCAGCAGTAAGCATGAACACAGTTACTCTACTTTTGCCATAGTATTCTTGTCTTAATTTCACTCTACTTAGTCAGATGAGCATATCTGTACCCCTGCATCTTGCTTATAGATACAGTTGGACTTTGCAAGCAGAAAGGGGGAAAGTAGCTCTTGCTATTTATTATGTAAAAAGTCCATAAATAGAAATAGACTCCCAAGGACTCCTCGTTAGCTGGTTAGATCCTGGCCCAATCATCCCATCTGCCTTATAAGTGTGCTAACCTTTTTGTCACATTTGCATTGTCATTTATTTTGTAAGTGTTGTCTTTTTTATGTGTATTCATAACTAACACACATACTTAACTATGCTCTGTAGAAATATTGGCAACAGGCGAGACAAAACGTCAAGTAGAAAAATGTTTATTTCAGATGTGGGATGATCTTAATTAGGGCCATGCAAATTTAATTAATTGTTTAATGGATTTCCTGCGTCACTTTTTCTCAAATAAATTTCTTTTTTAATTGTTGATGCATCGTTTTATGCCGTCCCAGAATCCAAATTTTACTTTTCTTTTTTTTTTAATTTAAAAAGTGACACAGAGCAGCAAAAGAGAGAAAAACAACATGATTGTTGTAATCACTGACATCCTTCATTTGTTTGTTATATAACCCATACTATCATGAAACAGAACTCACTCTCTCTTCCTTTGAGATGCCTTGTCAGGCACCAACAACAGTCTCTGCATCACAGTAGCTTCCATCGATTAGGTTTAGCTGTTATTTACTGCGACCTAGTGTGGACTAATGAAATGAAATGTCAGAACATTGAGAATCTGGTGAAAATAAATAAACCAATCCATAACTCTACTACTATACGGACAGACATCTATATAGTGAAGAATCTTCCGGCATCAGGATCCATCTGCATGTTCTCCCATTGGAAGCAGGGTAATAGTTTAGAGGGATTTTGCCCCACTTTCACCGACAGCATTTTGTGCAATTTTGTTATATACTCTACATGCATACAGCTTCAAATGTTCTTCCTCAATTGCATGTTATTGTGTTCATATACCAGTTACTGTTGAATATAAACAATGCACTCAGTCTGACCACTAGGTGGCAGCAAAGCCTTGTACTGTAATACTCCTTACTATACAGTCTGTATTCTAGTAGAGATGTCTTGCACTGGAACCATCATTTTATCAAAGTATTTATTTAGCAAGGGCTGCATCATTAAATGCAGATGGGACCCTTTTCTGGGCTGATCCTGGGTCTCAGCATCATACTATTATGGCCTTAGTTTGACCCGGTACGAGAGAGGCTCATGTTCCCTGGATCCCCTCCACCTCCTCCAATGGTGGTGAACCACACTTATCTATGAATGAGCGCCTGCACACAATTCAGCCTGGCATTGAACTCCTTATTAGCTGTGACCTGCAGACACATGGATTTAGAATGTGTGTGACATTGCGTAAACGGGGTGAGTTTATGTAAAGGGGGTCTTTACATTGTGTGTTCATCCGGGTGCAAACGTGGGAAATTCTAGTTATTTTTTGTATGCAAAGCCACGCCTACCTTTAGTAAGCTGACGGCTAACAGCTGTCAGTGCGTAGAGAGGTTATGAAAAGGAAATGCTGTAATAGTGGATTTCACATGACGCTGCTCTGTGTTTGTGCCCAGGTTACCCATCCCTCCGCATAGAGAAGAACGACCTGAGGAGTGTGACCCTCATGGAAGCCAAAGCCAAGGTGAAAGACATTGCCATCTCCAGGGAGAGAGTCACACTACGGGATGTTTTGCATGAAGGTAGTCAGAAACCCCCCCCCCCCCACACACACACACACACACACACACACAGAACATAACAGCCTTGCAACACAAGTCTGTTTGTCGTCACCTTGGTGTCATAGACTGTGGGATATTGACCACGATCAGCGTTGACAGACTGGGTGATTTTCTCGTCCATTTCACTTTTGCTTTTGCCAACTTGCTTTTGAACTATTGCTCTAAATCACGTTGCTGTCAATGTGAGTTTGGAAACAAGGAAGCGTGGATATCTGATTGGCTATTGATGGTGAAGGACTGCGATAAGTTCAGCCGTGGACAATTTTTCTTGGCCGCCAAATTTGTTGACACATTGGCTGAGTTTCCCTGGTCACTCAGCTCTATAGGAAGTGAACAGACTTCTGGGGACTCCTCGATCCTGTTGCTCACAGTGTGAGCACAAGGCTAGAGTTGAAAGATAACCACATGCCAACAGCAGAAACAGAATGCATAAGTGCAAGTGTCGGGGTAAAAGTCCTCGCCTGTCACTGCAGAGACCCAGGGTTCGCCTCCTCTGGCCGGTCGGGGCGTCTGGTCAGCGGGGAGGGGAACTGGAGGGGGGTAACGTGTTCCTCCGCACATGTCACATCCTCCCGGTGAAACTCCTCGCAAGAAAAGAAGTGGTGGCTGACTCCACATGCATCGGAGGAGGCTTGTGGTAGTCTACACCCTCCTCAGGCCGACAGAGGAGGTGGAGCAACGAGCGGGACAGCTTAGACAGAGGGAATTGGCAAATGACTAAATTGGGAGAAAATGGGGGGGAAATAGTGTGAAGGAGCTAACGGCTCGTCTGTGGAGGAGTCCAGAGTCTCCTTAAAAACTAATAATAGGACTTCCGGTATGTCGACTGAGTGAGGCAGACGCACAGAGAGCAGCTCCTGAGCGATCTTTATCATTTTCTATTATTCACACCATCAGTAAACCGTCAGTAAACCTCCAGTGCACTCAGCAGACCACAGTCTAACTTTGGATAATGTCTGTCAAAAATAAGACAGGCGCTCAGAGAGGGAAAACTTCGACCACAGACCCTGTTATGTTTCCAGTGGCTAAGCTAACAATGGCCGCCGCAGATGCACCTGAAGCAGCCAACTCTACTCTGACCATCTTCAACCTGAGCTGGAGAAGAATAGAGCAGTGATTTCAGCTGAAATACCGGCCTCACTCTCTCCCATTCAAACAACCTTAAATGCCGTCCGAATCATTGGCCCTCGTACGACTGCAATGGAAACCGCGCTTTCCGACTACAGCGACAGGCTAACCAGCCTCGAAGTACAGGTGCAACAACTCCAAACTTCAACAACTCTTAAACACAAGACAGAAGACCTCGAAAATCGCTCTTGTCATAACAACTCGAGGGTAGTTGTCTCGCTCGAGGGCTGCGAGGGACGTTCAGCCACAGATTTCATGTCTAAGTTTTTTGTGGACATATTGCAAGATGAATTGTTCACCTCACTACCAGAGCTCGACACGGCACGCCGCACGCTGAGGCCAAAACCAGGGGAAGGAGAACGACCCCCGACCCATGATCATTCGCTTCCTACGCTACAAACCGAGAGAGCAGGTACTTGCCCTGGCGAGGAAACGAGGACAACTTGTCCACCAGGGTCAAAAGATCGTTATTTTTCCAGACATGAGCAGTGAGCTCGGTAAGAAGCGCACTGCGTTCACCACAGTTATAGATCCAAACTTTACAAGAGAGGCATTACATTCACGCTCCGCCATCCAGCTGTGCTTTCACTTACGTACCAGGGCGCTGAGCAGAAGAGGCCGAGGTGTTCTACAATCAACACCAAGCCAGCAACAAACGCGCACAGTTCCTGGAATACTGCTGAGTTTTTCCTGTTTGGACCGGGACATGTATCTGAATGATGACAGATATTACACTGGTTGGCTGATTTGCTTAGTGTACCCCTCAACCTGACCAAAGCTCCTCGTTATCACGCCAACCCTTGATTCTGGATTATAGACTTCTGTCATTGGAATATGGACGTGTGAACTGAACATCGATTTCGGACTCCACAACTGGACCTTTTATCACTGCAGCGTTCGCTATATTCTCAGCTCCAATCTATCAATATATGTAGCATATCCATATCTACCCCTCCGGTTTGTACTGTTTATTTCATATTTATCTCTATTTGTATACTTCTCTTTTTGCTCTTTACTACTATTTGCACTTGTGGTTAGATGCTAAATGTATTTCGTTGTCTCAGCACCTGTACTATGAGCAATGACAATAAAGTTGAATCTAAATCTAACCTAATATGGAAGGATGGGTGACCTCTTCAGTTAACTACTTTACTCACTGAATATCGCGGACTTCGGACTTAAGTTGATCCCTTTCAAACTGCAATCATTCTAAAATCAGGACCTACCTCTTGTGGTGACACATCAGTAAGGTATCATAATGATGTGAGGTTTGTGTATGTATGCGTGTGTGATTATGTATGTAAATACATATAGCCTATATACTGTGTATTTACTTTGGTGCTAACTAAGGTCTTATGTTAAGGATGTTTAAGGTTGTTTGGTTAACAAAACAAAACTCGTGGGACGAGGCTGTCTGCTTTCCCTTCACTAATTTGAGAAATTATCCAATACTCTTATGTTAAACGATTTATTTTATTGTATTTAAAGGGTCACTCCCTGTTTACTTTATTTCAGATGTGTTTTTTCACTGGTGCCCTACTCATGTCATTGATAGTGTAGAGGAAGTAGAGGAAGCTACGAGGTACGTGGTGTGGGGCTCCTGCGTGTGATGCAGCGTATGAATATGCAGGTACAGCCACTGGCTCGCCTGCAGGGATTCGCCCTGATGTTGACCGACACGAATGTGGGCGGTTGCTTAGTGTATTCCCAGGGTTTCCCGCAGCCGTCTGTAGCGTCAAGAGGCGCCTCGCCTCCGCTAAATTGCCGCCCTCCTCCACTAACGTAAAGAAAATGAATGCACTTCTATGAAATAAAACCTCAGAAACCTTCAGGTAGAAAAGAACAAAGGCAGAGATGCTGCAAACACCATATGTTTAATGTGTAACGCTGTTGTTTAGACCTCGTTAATTGATCTAAAAATGTGAGATGTCATCAGAATCTGTCACAGCAGATGACAGTGGTTGATTGGTTGATCTACCTGTCACGCCGCGGTAATTAATCAAAGTAGCGAGTCGGAGAAAAGGCAGAAAAGCGTTTGAAGTTTTTTCCAGACAGGAAATGAAGGAAAGACCCAACCAGACAAAACCAACTGGGGATGTGGAACAAGTTACCGTACAGGAAGGCGACAGCTCTGCCTTTCTGTCTGTCTGATGAAACACATCATCGTGTCTCTGGAATCCTGAATGCATCACACAGCCACAATATAGCAGCTGGTTGGTTTATAACACGCATAGACGTAGACTTCATGGGGGACGCAGAGGAAACGTCCCCCTCAATATTTAGAACAGGTGCATTTGCCCCCCCGCCCCTCGTTCAAAAACATGAAAGAAGCAGAAGACTTTTATTTTGGAAAAACGATATAACGTCACTAGACGCAACAACACCTCTGACAGGCGGGTCTTTTTTTACTCCCAAAATATAAACCGGAATTATGAGCTCATTATGTGTGTTGACTCAGGAGGGACAATATTAAAGGAGAAAAGTTGATCAACAGTGTTGTATTTGTCCTACATCTTCTGGTCATTGTATATAGTAGAGCATACAGTTTAGAATTATAGGATCTTAGTTTCTCTTTCCTCTACGGAAGGCGTCGTCTCAGTCCTGTTTAGTTTGACACGTTTTTTGACAGCCGTGCTACGTATCCTTGGCATTAATTGATTTTTTTGGCATCCTCATGCTACTCTGCTTTGTTCCTGTTTTGTTTGGAAACTTATTGTGTGTGTTGATAGTTCATATACAAGTTTTCTATGAGTCCTACACACGGAACCCGAATATTTCGCTGCAAAAAAAAAGTTGTTTTTTTTGCATCGAGGAGCGATTCTTCTGAGGTTTTGCACTAAGAATAAACGCATCAACCAATCACCCTCTGTTTAAATAAGTAGCATACTGATCATATTTTAGTATGAAGCCTCTTTGTTTTCTGATCTGCTTCCGTTTGTCCTGTTAAACGTCTGTAATATAAACTCAACACTTCCCATCTCCCTTTTAAATTATGAGTATGAGAATGTTTTTTTTTGTGCATCACGTTCAACGTCACACGAATACAAGCGGCCAAAATGAGCTCCTTCGCAGGGTGGCCGGGCTCAGCCTTAGAGATAGGGTGAGGAGCTCGGACATCCGGGAGGGACTCAGAGTAGAACCGCTGCTCCTCCACATCGAGAGGAGCCAGCTGAGGTGGTTCGGGCATCTGGTTAGGATGCCTCCCGGACGCCTCCCTGGGGAGGTGTTTCGGGCATGTCCAACCGGGAGGAGACCTCGGGGTCGACCCAGGACACGCTGGAGGGACTACATCTCTCGGCTGGCCTGGGAACGCCTCGAGATTCCCCCGGAAGAGCTGGTGGAAGTGGCGGGGGAGAGGGCTTCCTGGGCTTCCCTGCTGAAGATGCTGCCCCCGCGACCCGGACCCGGATAAGCGGAGGACAACGAGACGAGACGAGAGACGTTGAATGTCACGAACGACGCCGGGAACGCACCGGAACACAATGTAAACACAAACAGAAATGAGCTCGTCGCTCCCTCAGCCTCGAGCCGTCCGGTTTAAACATCTCCTCCCCGCGGTACCATTCAAAGCTCATATAGATATCAGTCAAACGAATGAAGGAGCGCGGTGCTGCGTGGTGAGCAGCTGTATTGTTTTATAAACGCACATCGCTGATGTGACAGCGATGGATGATGACATCGTTCACAGGACCAGCCCCAATTAATCGTGTTGATATCGCGCCGGAAAATGACCGTGTCCACCGGGTGTCACGTTCCCATCAATGCAGATCAGAGCTGGAGCCGATAAATACCCGGGTCTACTGCAGAGTCATTTGACCCGGGACTGACGGCGGTGGAACCTTTACCACTGCAGGAAAAAGATGAATGTTAGCGGGTCTAAGCGGGTTTTTTGCCCAATGGAAACGCGACATTATTGTTCTTGGAAAATTCTTTCTACTTTGAAAACACAACCGCATTTCTATACATTTCACAAGGAGCTGTGTCAATCCTTCTTTGAAGTAATGACACAGCTCCTTCTACT
>CABFOS010060306.1:2530-18136 GCA_900660315.1 Diretmoides pauciradiatus | reverse complement strand
CGCCGGCTGGTGTACAAAAAGCGGCTGGCGACTTCACATGTGTCGGAGGAGGCATGTGCTAGTCTCACCCTCCCCAGGCCGACAGTGGGAGGCGGAGCAGCAACCGGGACCGCTTAGGCAGGGGGTAATTGGACATAAACGATTGGGAGAAAATGGGATAAAACTCCAAAAAAAAAAAAAAGAGTTCTCTCTCTGTCTCTGTCTCTGTCTCTCTCTCTCTCTCGGTTGGCAGAGTAGACTGTATGACCGACTCAGACTTTGGTCTGTCTGTCTCTATAAATGTCTCTCTAGGTTGGCAGACTCAGAGTTCGGTCTGTCTATATCTATAACCGTCTCTCTCTCTAGGTTGGCAGAGTCGACTGTATGACAGACTCAAAGTTGTGTCAGTCACTCTATATCCAGACGTCTTGTCTTGCTGTCTTCAAAGGGATGGGAGTCCACAACTTTGAGATACACCACGGTTAGCAGTATTACTATGCTTTATTATATCATAATATAATATACTATATTATACCATAATATACTATACTATATACAATACTATCACGCCTTACTCTTACACACTGTCAAAGAGTAGCTGCTAGTCATCTAACCAACTATGTCCTCCATAGTGTTTTATTGGTTGCTGGTAATGAAATGCTTAGATTTTAACTCTCCTCCCAGCAACATAAAACAAAACAATGTAACAGTTAAATAAAAATAGAATAAAGTCTCATGGTAAAAGGTTCATCAGTCAATAAAAGTGGCGTGGTAGTATTGTGGTATGTCCAATATAATACAATATAAAGTGACAGTTTTGAGTGAGTGGAGTCACAGCTGAAACAGAGGTTTTTCTGTCTGTCTGTAGGTAAAGATGTGTTGTACAACATCGTGGCATTTGCGAGACAGAGTGTTAATGCTCATGTGATGACTCTGAGGCCGGACAACTTCCCCTCCGACAGGAAGGAACCCTGGCTGGTCGACTTCTTCGCTCCGGTTCGTTAACTAACTACACATCTGGTCATGTTAAATAACTTTACTCCCTGATTTAACTATCTGACTGACTAGTTGATGAAAGTTGTTTTATTAGGAAAAACCACTTGAGATGTGCCATCTCGTTTTCGAGTGGGTCCTAACAGATATACTAGGCACCAACCAAGGACATTTGCAACAGTACAATCAGACAGGACAACATAGTACAAGAACAACGACAGACGCATACAAGACAATAGACATGATACAACCAGATAGCACAAGAGTATCTGCAGAATACACTGGTAGCACCGCTATCTGCGTGAGCCATAAAGCAAATAGGATACAAATTAAAAGAAAATATAAAAAATAGAATTAAAGTTAAATTAAATTAAAAATGGAAGAGATTTAAGACTTAAAAAGAGCATTAAAAAGATATAGTCAAAAATAAAGAAATAAAGAAAAAGAAATGTGTACATGTACATCACCTGAAACAAAGGCACTCCAACTCAAATAAAGAGGACAGCAATCTTTTAAACATAAAAAATGAAGTCTGGGATCTTATATTTGGAGGTAATTTGTTCCATTGGGTGCTTTGACTTTCTGGCAGGTGGAATGGTAAAGTAAAACTGTGATACATGCCGTAAGTGATGCACTGATGAGTATGGTATTAGGAGTTGCTGCAGATAGAGTGGATAGTTGAAATGAATGCATTTGAAGATGAGTTGCAGCAAGTGAATATGTCTTCTGGTGTTAAGAGGAGGCCATTTCAGAGTGTTGTACATTGAACAGTGATGAGTGGTAAAAGGACAACCAAGAACAAATCTGCATAGACTGTTATATACTGTAGTAAGTGGTGATAGGTCCTTCTTGCAGGCATTGAGATAAATGACATCAGCATAATCAAACAGAGTTAAAATTAACTGGGATGCAAGTTTTTTTCCGGACACTAAAGGAGAAACATTTTCTTGATCTGTACAAAGTACTGATGCCAAACTAAATTTTCTGGGTGAGCTTAACAATGTGTGGCTTGAAAGTAAGCTCGGAGTCTAACAATACCCCTAGATATTTAAACTGATCTATTTTGGTTAGGGATGTACCATCATGACAAGATATGATAAGATTGGTTGATTTAGTTTTCAGACACTGCTTTGAGCCGAAGACCATTGTGAAAGATTTTGTATTGTTATCACGATATGGGGAGTTTTGCGATACATTAAGTATTGCGATTAAATTTGTTGCGATATATCACAATTATTTTAAGTAAAATAAAATGTAAAATGACAATTCAATTCATTTTTAAATTTGATCCAGTTCTACTGAATTTCAAAATAAAAGAGCAAAGATTTCTAACTTCTGATCTGTCACAGTGCAGTTGTTTTAACACTTAACACCTACAGGATTTTGGCAGCAATGCACTTTTGCATCGCTCCAGCTACAAAATGAAGAAAAAATAAGTTTTATGTGTGTAAAAAAGGATAAAGTATCAATACTTGGTACTACTGTATCGATATTGTATTGTAGAAGAAAGTATCGAGATACTATGCTGTATTGATATTTCCCCCCACTCCTACTAAGAATCATGATTATTACATGGATTACTGTACGTCCTCTATTTCCTCCTGCAGGTGCGATTCTCCCATTGGCCCTCGGTCTGATCATCACCGCTCTGCTGCTGCTCATGATCAGCTGCCGCCTTCGACTTGTGCGCCACAAGCTGAAGAAAACCCGCCCCCTCACCACGGAGGAATCCGATTACCTCATCAACGGCATGTACCTGTAGCCACTTGGCCGGAGTAAGCGAATACGGTGCATTCAAGAAACACAGGATGTGGGAAGCTTCTGACCTTGAGAGGGGAAGGGGGGGCAAGGGTGTTTTTCTCTCGCTTCAGGTTGGAAACTTCCCAGCTCCCTGTTGTTATGAATACTTCTACACACCCCCTCATAAATGTTCAAATATTTATGACCCGTCTGATTCTGTATCCACAAAGAAAGGATGAAAGGCAGCTTACTCCTTTCTTCACCCCCAGTTCAGTCAATATTACTAACAGCTTCCCGACACTAAAGAGATGCTCCCCTGTCGTTTTCATATACCAATCACTCTCCACCCTGAAATGTTATTTTAATATCAAATATTTTGATTGTTATTTTCACTCATGTGGGTGTGTCTTCATGACTAGTGCTGCACAGTAATATATTCCTGCCACTGAGTGGCACCGATGTGCTATATTTGTGCCATACATTGTTAAGCTTTTACCAGATCAAACCCTTGACATGAGAGCAGTGTAATCTGTCAGAGTGCTTATGGTAAACATAAACAGCCTTTGCTGTCATTAAAGGGTAACTTCAGGATTTTTTCAACCTGGACCCTATTTTCCTATTACCGTGTGTCTATGTGACTGGTGGGAACAAGAATTTTTTTAATTGTTACAATATTGAGCAAGCGGTTAGCCGCTGAACCGGCTGCAATTTAACCCTTCGGGGCAAGTTCACTCCTCTAAAAGCGTTTTTTTTTTTGCCACTGACAGACTCCGATTGTTGTTATAAGTGTCTGACAGGATACCTACAGAGAAATAAAATGTTTTTCTTTACCTTTCGCTTGATTCCCTCTGTTGTTATTGTGTTAGTATCCATTTGTAGCTCAATACTGGACCAATTTCAAAAGTCCTTGTTCCCATCAGTCACGTAGACACAAGGCAATAGGAAAATAGGGTCCAGGTTTAAAAATCCCTTAGTCACCCTTTAAGTGAATGGACCAACAGGTAGGTTGTTATTTTTGTTCAATCAGGATGACGTATGTCTTGTAGTTTGCCCCAGGCCAGGTGGAACGCAAATCCTACTCCAGCTAAATTCTCTATTGCTCATCTTTCTTTAAGCAAGCCTGAAGGTTTGCGTAGATGTACTTCTCACCCTGCTTTTATGTGATATTAAAGTTTATTACTGATCATTACATCTTGCTGGTGATTTGTGTGGTCATTTATTTATTTACCTCCAGGTTTCTGTCTGTACACTTCAATAACAAAAAGGCGGATGAAAACGTAAGCGTCTCTTTATTTTTCATATGCCATTCCAGAAGCCGTGAAAGCCAAATATCCGACACGTGGATTTACCCAAAACAAAAAAAATCTGCATTTTCCCCATTCCACGTTTTTTTTTTCAAGAAAACATCAGACATTCATTTTGCTTTATATTGTTGGTTTATTTTGGCAAAGCAAGTGACTATCTCATTTAGCATCAGTCACCAGAAGAGCCTGCACACGATGCTAACGGGAAACCGGCGGCAGAAAGCGACGCATCAGCAGGTAGAAAGCGCAGCCCTGCGTGTGCATGTGTGTCTGGGTTATTAGTGCTCTGCTCTCCTTGGAGTGTACTGAGGCGTTTTGCCGGTATGTTCCGATGCGTTGCTTATTGGATGTGCCTATAAGTGCTGCACACCGGGACGTGTGTGTTACATCAGCCGGTGTGTGTGTACCTAAATATTACTGGCGGGGGAGCTTATGTGTTAGCAGAGGAGTCTGCAGTTAGATAAACACGGGAGCTAGGTGATCTATCTAAAAGGTTCAGGCTTTCCTTGTTGACCGGCATCCTTCCTACACTCAGCATTGACGGCGCTGAAATGTAACACTGTAGAAATGGTTTGATTGCAATTCAATTGATGAAACCACAAAAAAACAACTAAAATCCAGCAATTAAAAAGAACACAACCAAAAAAATGCAAAAACCCCGCTCCGCTTTTCTGTGCTCAACTTCAAGCAGTCATTTTCCCCCCAGCGCTTCTGGGCTGTATCACCGGCATGACTCTCTAATCCAATGTTAGAGGTTAAAAAAACAAACTTGTTATGCTTTGAAAAACGTCAAGAGTCGTCGGAAACCTCCAGGTTTTCTCCAGGTTGGAACTGAAAAGCGCAATAATGACCGTCTTCCTCTTCAAAGTTCATCCCTGCAAGAAATGGAAGGTGAAATGTTACAAAAGGTTGATGAAATAAGAGCGCAAGACACACAACTGTCATGCAAACAGAAAGTAAACGGTCTGAATCCGTGTATCATTCGTTCATTCGATTTTCAAAATAAAACCAAAAAAACACTTGTTCTTTCAATATTAGTTTCCGATTTCCAATTTTGTGCTCAAATCAAAAATGGAAAAAATGGATAACAAGCGCTCACAATCCATTTTCTTTTTTTCATCAGACGCAAGTAGCGTGACCCAGAAGTGACTGTTACTCGCCGAAGACGGCAAAAGAAAACATGAAAACGAATAGCTTTGACATCATGCATTACGCAGATATAGTGAGAGTGTATTTTGAGAGTGGGAAAACGCATGCTGAGATTTCCACCGTGCTGCAGCAGATTGTAGTCATAGTCGTTGTAGAAACTGCCAAGAAGCGTACGCGCGGACCCTCTTCTTCGCGGTTGATATCCATTTTTGATTTGAGCACAAAATTGGAAAACAACTCGTTATCTATTTTATCATTTTGGTTTTGGAAACGTATATTGAAAAAAAAAACAAGTATTTTTTTGTTTTTGATTTTAGGTTTTATTTGAAAAACGAATGAACGACTGATAGACGGATTCGGTCAGGCACAGTCCCATGCAAACTGCTATGACGCCTGAATCACAACGAAATCCAAAGAATTTCGTTGCACAGTAAAATATCAAACAAGAACAGCAACGTGTTTTTTTTTAAAGTGATGGGGGGGAAAAATAATTGTTCAATTTCCAGTGCATGTCAAAACTGACCAAACTGGCATGCGCTTAGTATTTTAGTAAAGTATCACAGCCAAACGCAAACCACCTAACACACGCCGTCACACTGCTGCTGTTTTAGCTGATTAATACTCTCAATCTGTTTGCGTTCTGACTTAAAAGTTGCTCGAGTTAAAGCAGGTTTATTAAGCCAATTTGGGCCTATGGAGTTAAACTGGGACAGAAGAAACGTGCAGCCAGTTGGTGTGGTATGGGAGAAGCAAAAAATGTCGACAAGCAGCAAACGCAGCACTTGCGATCCGTTGCCTGCTCCAAGCCACACCAGTTCACCTTTGCCACTGTGAGAAGGAGAGAGGGGGAGGGAAGGGAGAAGGAAGTCACTTCCACCTGGAGCACTGCTTGTCTTTGTCTGTTAAAGGCACATATATCACCCCCATCAAGGGCTTCATTTTGGTGCTTCCGTCCTCCATCTTGTCGTACTGCTCCAGCATCTGGTTTCCTCCGGCCGGGCCGACGGGCAGGATCAGCCGGCCGCCTGGCTTCAGCTGGTCCAGTAGCTGGGAGAGAGAGGGAGAGAAGAGATACTCAACGGGTCAGTGATGCCACGGAGCTTCATCTACCATTATAATGTGTTCCACCTTTAAAGGGTAACCGGCTGCAATGTAACCCTTCGGGGCAAGTGCGTACATCCTCTAAGAGTTTTTTTGCCAATGACAGGCTCTGATTGTTGTTATAAGTGTCTGACAGGATCCCGACAGAGAAATAAAACGTTCTTCTTTACCTCTTTACCTTTCGCTTGATCCAGTCTGTTGTTATTGTGTTAGCTTCCATTTGTAGCACAACTAGCTACAGCTTCAGCGTGTCCACATCCAACAAAGGTCTAGCTGCAACAAGAGGTCTCACTCAATTTCAGAACGAGAGAACGCTCAAGGAGAAATCTTGTTCTGAAATTTCATGAGTGAGACCTCTTGTTGCAGCTAGACACTCTTGGGAAGACAACGCCGTTGGAGAGACGACTGCTGGCAACAGTTTGTTGTGTTGAAGTACAGAAAGCAGCTTAGTGTTATATAAAAGATAAAAAACAACAACTATGGTTCGTTTTTGCGCATTTTGAATTGTGCCAACAAAATGTTACGCAACAGTTCGTGCAGCTTTCATGTTGGATATGGACACGCTGAAGCTGTGGCTAGTTGTGCTACAAATAGATGCTAACACAATAACAGACCGGATCAAGCGAAAGGTAAAGAAAAACTTTTTATTTTTCTGTAGGGATCCTGTCAGACACTTAGAACAACAATCGGAGCTTGTCAGTGGCAAAGAAAACCAACAACACGCTTTTAGAGGACATACGCACTTGCCCCTAAGGGTTACATTGCAGCCGGTTTAGCGGCTTACCGCTAGCTCAATACTGGACCTATTTCAAAAATTCTTGTTCCCATCAGTCACGTAGACACAAGGTAATGGGACAATAGGGTCCAGGTTGAAAAATCCCGAAGTTACCCCTTTTTATCTTTACCCCATTTTCTCCCAATTGTACATATCCAATTCCCCTGCCTAAGCGGTCCCGGTCGCCGCGCCGCCCCCCACTGTCGGCCTGGGGAGGGTGAGACTAACACATGCCTCCTCCGATACATGTGAAGTCGCCAGCCACTTCTTTTACACCAGCCGGCGAGGAGTTTCGCCAGGAGGGCATAGCGCGTGCGGAGGAACACATTATCCTCCCCAGTTCCGCTCCCCAGCGAACAGACACCCCGACCGACCAGTAGGAGTGCTAGTGCAGCGACCAGGACAAATCTCTTTGTCCGGCTTTCCCACCCGCAGGCACTGCCAATTGCGCCTGTGAGGACGCCCAGCAAAGCCGGTAGCAACCCCAAGGATCGAACCTGCATCCTCAGGGTTGGTAGGCAGCGTACTGTACTGCTACACTACCTGGGCGGCCCCTGAACATAGCACCCCTGCGAGGTTTTTCTTTTTAACATAGCCTGGAGACAGAGCAGCTCTTCTTCCTCATCCGTGGATGACACCATGTTGTTTACAGTCAAACTTCCGGCGGAAAAGGAAAACGACGTGCAAAGATTGTGGGAAATGTAGGCCTTGGGTATGCGTTGGTACGACTGAACTATGAAAGGCAAATGACTGTGGACTTTACGTCCGTGGTCCATCCGCGCAGTGTATGTGCCGACTATGTGAGCCCCTTTACCTTCAACACTGAATATTGGTATTGGTGTAGGCTTTCAAAACTCCATATTGGTCCAACCCTAATCTGAATAACAAAGAGTAGATCCGCACAAATCAACATCCAAGTTGAGCCATCTGCCACCTGAGGTGGCTCATCTATCGGTGCTGCCATTACTGTCTTTTTGACTACTTTAGGAACGTGCTTTGGATTAAATGGGAGAGACCGAGACAAAACTATGTTTGTGTGTGTGTGCGTGCTGTGCGTGTGTGCATGTATGTATGTATGTGTATGTGTGCATTTGTGTGTGCGTGTGTGTGTGTGTGTTGATCAATGTGTGTGAAGGTATTCATGTGTTATTTATAGACAGACAGTTTTGTTAATGTGTCTGACTGGGAATTACCCTTAAGGCGTGGGGAAGGGCAGACACATGAGAGAGAGAGAGAGAGAGAGAGAGAGAGAGAGAAAGAGAGTGAGAGAGCGAGAGAGAGAGAGAGAGAGAGAGAGAACCAACAGTGTGAACTCTGAAAACTGACTGTAAAATTAAGAGTGAATTCTACCATGGTAATTGGGTAATCCCGATTTCAAGTTGCTAGCAGGCTGACTGCCACTCAGCAATGGTAAAACTACTACACCTTGCCTCAGTTTACAAAGTTGTAGAAGGGATTATCAACTTAAACATATAATTGACATTATTTTATTGACACTTTTGATCTCATTTTTTGACATATGCTAATTGTCTGTTCTGAAATCCCTCTGTTGTTTTGGTCTCTGTTCTGTATACTTTGCAAACTAAAAACAAAGTTTACAAAAGAGATAACATCAAATTTAAAAATAAGGCATTGTAATGAGCAATTAGAATGAAGGAAATGAGGGGTTAAATAAAAAAGAGGAAAGGAAAGCGAGTCAATTAAATAAAACATCATAAAAAAACTCTAAACTGTAGAATGAGTTTTGAAATATGATTTAAATAATGATACTGTCTCTGTATAAAGATGCACACCAGTGTGGCACTCCAGAGGGTAATTATACAATCATACGGGCTAATTATATAGGCTAAAGAAGGCTACACAAGAATTACTCAATGTCTAACTCTTTCTGGAGTTGGCTGTGTTTGCCAAAGCCATCTGTGTTACGGCTCCAGCTCTGATTGCTAAATGACAGAGTACAATAAGAGCTGCATGTGGCTCCTGGCTGCGTGTCCAAGGGGGAACTGTTCAAGGGGTTGACGAGGAGGTAAAGCATTGTTTCCGCTCATTTGTTTTCTGAAATAAGGAGCATTTCTGTTAAAGCCCTAATCCAGAATTTAGTTTAGTAATATGATGTAAATATTCACACACCCACACCCACACAGAGAGAGAGGGGGGGCATGAAGGCGTACAGTAGATGCAGAGAGGATATATGAAGGCAGATGAGGAGAGAGGATGGAAGAGGCAAGGAAAGACGAGCGGACTGGAGAGAATTAAGAGATAATGAAAGAGGAGGTGCTTACCCATACTTATAATCTACTGTGCACTTGCTGCAAGGTGATCCAGATGAGAGCATGTGCTAAATGAAATGAATTAAATGTATTGTAACACTGTAAATGCAGTGCAACCAGTGAGTCTAGCAGAGCAGCAGACAACATACTTGATACATAATTTAGCCCAAACCAATCAGGCTACAGGAGAAAAGGGAACATTCCACTTTACTATTGACCCTCCTACCAACCTACTGTACCTACCAGCCCCTCCTCACTAAATCTACAGGTTCCTGACTGATTCACTTACACAGCACCGGTTCTATAGTTTATGAGTCGAGTTTTGATTTGTTCAACAGTTCATGGGCTGATGATGCTGTAATACTAACAGGCATAAAGAAAGACAAACTAAATAAAACAAGCCAGTTAGCTTTACCCCAGCAGAACCTGGAAAGGCCTTGTGGTTCTATATATCAGTAGGCATGTCAGAACACATTCAAACCAAGGCCATCATCTTTATAGCAACAAGAGACCCTTCTGAAAGCATGCTAGTGAAAGATAGAGAGAAAGAGAGTGACGGACAGAGAAAGAGAGGGAGCTAGAGTGGGAAGAAGGGTAGAAACTAGACACCATCTGGCGATGGGATCACACCAGCCGCGAACCACTCCTCCAATCGACCTCGACACTACACTACCCACAATCCAACACGATACGGTTGTCACTCCGACTCGAAGGACCTGGGTCGTTCAAACCGTACCCGTTCAAAACGTTTGAAACCGCTGATGGACCACACCCATTTTCGAACTTGGCCTTCATTTTGATCTCACCTACACACCTGTAAATTTTCGTGACTGTAACTTGCACAGTTGTGACAATACAAAACAATACCAGCATCGTTGTCGTGGCTGGTAAAGATCAACGGATGAGAAGGGAAACAGAGAGAGAGCTGAAGGGATTGCTACAGGTAGAGACAGGGGTTGACTTTTTTGTTCTCTCCCTTTCCCTCTCTTTCTCTCTCGCATGATAATGTGACTATTGCTAACACTCCGATTAAGACGATCTCATGATTCTATAGCGACAGCTCCTCTTATAATCCGGTTTAGATGTGACATGTGGTTATTGTGATTATTCAAAGGGAAATGAAAGGGAAGTGATTTGAGCTAGTCGTCCCTGAGAGGAGAACATGAGCTATATGTCATCAACTACACATGCACACCTTGATCACAATTGCTATTAGTCTTTGAAATGTGATTACAGACGTTGAAATGCGATTAGAGTCTTTGAAATGCGATTAAGGTGTATAAATGTTCTGATTGGTCTCTATTAGATCATGATCAGATAGGATGCATTTTTCTCCACCTCAATCACTAAAGCGCAGCTGTGCAAGGAGCATCATATCATTCCTGTTGCTATGCAACTATCTAATTAGTGTTAGCTAGTTCACCTGAAGTAATAAAGGAGATAGTGTTGTTACAGCCGCGACAGCGGTGCTGATATTGTTTTCAGTTGGTGAGTCTGTGTGTCTGTGTGTATCATCATTTTGTCATCACGATAGCGTCACATTGCACTGTGTAAGCTACAGTCACAAAAATTTAAAGGTGTGTAGGTGAGATCAAAATTCAAGATTCAATAATTCAAGATTCAATCATTCAATGAAACATTGATTGGAATTTGTCTTGGCAAATGCTCAAAAAAAGGACAAGACAGCAAAAACAAATCAGTAGAATGCAAACACACACAAGCACACTTCAGCATGGACATATACACAATCGAAGTAAGCAATTAAAATACACAGTACCTGTGCAAGACCCTATAAGGGATATAATTAAAAGTGGCGAGTGCATTAAAAAGACCCCCTAGGGACACAGTTAAAAAAAGAACTGATGATGAGGAGTTCAGGGCCCTGAGGATATGAGCTGCTACAAAAACCAGTAGTTCTGCAGTTAATACTCCGTAACCTTTTACCTGAAGGGAGAGGGACAAAAAGTGCGTTGGCTGGATGAGAGGGGTCTGGTTATTTTCAGACCCATCTTTAACATACGGGAGTTGTAAATGTCACCTGCTTGGCAAATGTTGACCAATAATTTTAGATGCTGCTTTCACAACCCTATTTAGCTCCATCCTGTCATCAGCTGAACAGTTGCCATACCACACTGTGATAGAGAATCACAGCTCTGTAAAAAACACACATCCCTGCCTTTGATACGCCAAACTTTTTGAGTTGTCGCAGAGAAAACAGTCGTCGGTGAGCTTTCTAAACAAAAAGGGTTCCATTTGAGAGAAGAAGAGATGGTGGTCCCCAGGAATTTAAAGGTTTCTACCATCTCAACAGCCTGATTGTTAATAACTAAGGACTGAAGCTCGTCTTTGTTTTTGCGGAAATCTACAACCATCTCTTTTGTTTTGGAGATGTTTAAGGTTAAGTTGTTATTAGCACACCACTCAACTAGAGAGGAGACTTCTGCTCTGTAAGCTGTTTCATCATTACAAGAGATCAGACCCGTCACAGTGGTGTCATCCGCAAATTTGAAGATTTTAACTGAGTTTGAATGAGAAATACAGTCGTTAGTGTACAGAGAGTACAGAAGAGGAGACAGAACACAACCCTGGGGAGCACCAATGCTAATGGGCATTGACTTGACTATTTACTTATTATTTACTTTAACTACTCAAAGATCCAGTTACACGTGGACCTATTGACACCCATCTTAAGAAGTTTGACATGCAGAACTAAAATCAATAAACAGAACACGTGCGTAGGTGGCACTGGTCTCTAGGTGCTGCAGGATGGAGTGGATGCACAGGGAGACATGGTCCAATAACACACCTATTTTCTCTGTAAGCAAATTGAAATGGGTCAAGCATCACAGTGGACAGATAGTTGGTTACTAGTTTTTCAAACACCTTCATAATAACAGAAGTCAATGCCACAGGTCTATAATCGTTAAGACACATTGGTCATTGCTCACATTGGTCTTTTTAGGTATAGGACCAATTATAGCAGATTTAAAACAAGCCGGTACTCTACAATCGTTGAGAGACCAGTTAAAAATGTCAGTAAAAACCATAGGCAGTTCATCAGTGCACCACTTGATAGTAGCTGCAGAAACTAGGTCAGGACCTGCTGCTTTCCTACAGTTCAGGCGCTTTAGGAGATTCCTGACATCATGTTCCTCTATCAAGGATGGTGGATTCAGGGGCACTGTGTAACTGAGGGAGTTAGTCATCCAAAAATCATGGCATTATGGGTGATCTTGTTGACTAGGCAAATATCTGAAAACGTGATCAGGTTATCAAAACTTAGCATTTTATATATTTAAGTTATTTTTAAGTAAGTTGCAGTGATGGTACTGTTCTTATCCAGAACTTTCAGAGTCTGATTATGAAGTGATCTAATTGGATTTAGGGCAGTCTTGTTAGCCTGAGACCAGCATGATATACAGTAGTGAATGTAGGACAAGATCATGGCGTTCAGATATGACTTCAGTTGGTAGTTTCTGGTGTGACGGAAGTTTGCAATGCTATGCTTCAGAACCTGACTGGTCTTTTTTGTATGTTTTTTAAAGGTCAGAGAGGAGTCTACATGTAGGGTGAGGTATTTGAACTCCTCAACATTTTTATCATTTGGCCACCTATATAGACGGTAGGATGTTGACTGTGGTTTCATTTTTTGGAGAAGTACATTGTCACTGTTTTCTCTGTGTTCAGTGTAAGGCAGGATTGGCTGAGCCACTCTGTTACCTACATCAAGGTCTCCACACCATGGAAGGGAGGTCATTGATGTACGTACTGAACAGCAGCGGTTCTAGAATTGACCCTTGTGGCACTCCCATAGTGCAGCTCTAAGGGAGGATGTTTTATCATTGATCCTTACACACAGAGCGATCCGCGAGATATGATTGGAGCCATTTGAGAACGTTCGAAGAGAGTTTAAAATGTGACAGCTTGGAAAGGAGCACAGAGAGGTCAACAGTATCAAAGGCCTTACACAGAGATCAAAACAGCGCCTACCGCCCCTACCTTGTCCAGACTGGCTTTGATGACCTTGAGAAAGTAGCAACATGCAGTTTCTGTGGAGTGGTTTGCTCTGAAACCGAATTGCATGGGGTGTAGCAGATTTTCATTGCTGAGGCGTGCAGTTAGCTGCTCAGCAACAACTTTTTCAATAAGAAGAAAACAAAACAAACAGAGCGCTACAGCAGGTACCAGTTAGTGAACCATGAAGGTGCTCTTTGGTGGGAAGTAACATCCGTAGAGTTTTGCCCTGATGAAGGCCAGGTCATGGCCGAAACATGTTGGTTTTTATCTGTTCTATCTATGAACTAGCCAAATAATAAATGCTTTTTAACTTTTTGCTACCAGAGCTGCCTTGGTAACCTTTTTTTGCTTCGTAACTTTTTCAATAACTTTAGAGGTGGCGGGGAGTATACTGATGGGCCTGTAGTTGCTATAGTTTCCTGTCAGTCACCTGATTCACAATTTTCACAATCGCTGTCTTCAGGGAGGAGGGAGACATACTGTACATTCATCAAAAGACCGGTTAACAATACACATGATGGGGGTGGTTAAAAATTCTTTATATTTTTTTTTTTAGAAAAACCGGGTCGAGTCCCCAGGTGTCCTTAGCTCTTGAGTTAGACAGTAGTGAGAGGATTTTGTTTACCTTTGCCTCACTTGTATGTGCAAAAAAAAGGAGGTTGCATTTGTCAAAGCCATGGACACACATAAAGTCATGGGGGACTGGGTTTTTGCAAAGGAGCTGCCTAGTTCTAAAACAGAATTGATAGAATAGTCATTAAAAATATTTGCAACCGCTGAGCTATCCCTCCGTATGGTTTAGGTTCCTGTGATAACAGCTGAGCTGTTTTGAGCGTTCACACAGAGCTCTATGGGTCCACTCCTACTGTAGCTCGCTCCCTTCCTGATAATTGATGAATGCAGTTCCATAACACTTTAGTGTTTCCTTTGGCCTGCTTTATTACATCTAAAAAAAGTTTGCTTTGGTCTTTCTAAGCTATAGGGTGACCAGACGCCCCTGTTCTCCGAGGACAGTCCCCATTTCTGGTGTCCTGTCCCCGACTGGAGCTGTCCCTGGAAATGTCCCCGTTTTTAACTTTGCGTGATGAATGAGTGTTTCTGTAATATAGTTGTTTTCTCTGTCTATCAGTGTGTCTGATAGTTGTGTCTCTCTGTTACAGTGTGTGTTAGTGTGTCAGTATGGTAGTGTTGCTTGTCTGTCTTGTACGTATAGATAATTAAATACACTGTTTTGAACCATTGTAGTTTGACCATTTTCTTTATTGTGTGTTCCATAGTTTACCATAGCTTCACTCACCATGCTACTGTAAACTATGACTTTCTGACATGGTTTGCAAAATTACTTATTACCCAATTTTATCATTCGGCCTGCACCATAGTTTATTACAGTAGCATAGTTACCATGGTCAAAATACATGAAACCGGAATTGTCCCCCTTTTTTATTTCATATTAACATTGGATATGTTAATGATATATTGACCGCCTAACAGGAAATGTCCCCGGTTTTCAATTCAGAAATCTGGTCACCTTATTCTAAGCTGCCCTGTTACTTTATTTCTGAGGCTTTTAAAAATCAGTTTCTAGTCCTGACTTTAAGGATTTGTTGAGGGCTGTGTCTCTTTCTTTCATTAAGTGCCATAGCTTCTCATTGAACTATGGCAGATTCTGCCTGCGTTTATGTTTCTGTGGTTCTGTTTTTGTAAATTTGGACAGGAGCTGCGTGATGGATGTTTTAAAAGCCTCATAGGCCTGCTCGTAATGTCCCCCATAGCTTACGCTTTCCCAGTTGATTCACTTTAGTTCGTTTTCCAAGAGTTGTAAGTCCTTCTTCGGTATAAACGTTGAATAGGTTTTCTCTTTGATTTGATTTTGGTGTCTATACCGTATCTTAGATAGCTGTCATGATACCAGTGTGAGATTGTGGCCCGATATGCCCATGATTAAGTTGTATGATTTACATTTACGATCTGTTTTCTTTGTGAAAATTAGATCTAACAAGGTTTTAGAGGTTCTTCTTATTCTGGTTGGGTTCTTAATCATCTGGGTTAAGTGAAACTGATTGGCTATGTTCTTTAGCTTCTTTCGACGTGCTTTATCAAGCCAGTTTAGACAGATTATTAAAAAATACATCCTTTACATTAGGTTGCCTATACAACACAATTATGTTAAATGACATTTCAGGAGAGAGAACGATGGTGACTCCAACACATTCCAGAGCATTTTTGGGGAGGTCAGTGTGTTTACATTGAATTCCGTTTTTAACATAGATTAAAACAC
>CABFOS010060281.1:2098-15880 GCA_900660315.1 Diretmoides pauciradiatus | reverse complement strand
GTAGCAGTAGTTGCTGGTTGCCTGAATGACACCTGTAACATTGGTGCTGTGACCCAGATCACATGCTGAACCAGCTGGAGTCACTGCAGTGAAGTGTGGAGTGAGTGTAGATGGAGGAGGGTATGACAAAGCTGGAGACATTAGTTAAATGTCACAAGGAAGTGACATTTCAATGGTGTCTAAAGTCCATACGTTAGGGCGGGGCATAACGTGGGGAGGGACAAAAGTCAAAGTCAGTGAAGCCCATTGCATAGTCAGTGTGATGAAGCATCAAATATCAGGTCAAGTCACAATCAATCTCGGAACCCAGAGACTCAATCAGCCTGAGACCGTCTGAGCCTCTGGGATCAACGGCCACTAGTTCTGGGTTATCCGGTCTAACCAGCGGATCTGAAGAACGACTTCCTCTTCCGGGCGCCAATCTTTTAGTTTTTAGGCTTTATGGTCACCTTTTATATCAAAGTTTTGCCATATCCTGTCAGCAAACAAGCGAACACATCACGTTTCTCAAGTAAATACATTAAACACGTTAAGCAATCGCACTGTAAAACAGCCGGCGGATGACCGGTCCCCGGAAGAGGAAGTCGCTATCCGCGGATCATATTACAGTCCGATTGCTTTGTTTTACGTATTTACTTGACAAACGTGATGTGTTAACTTGTTTGCCGACAGGATATGGCAAAAGTTTGATAAAAAAACGAAAACTAAAAACTAAATGATCGGCGGCCGGGAGAGGAAGTCGTTCTTCAGATCCGCTGACTAGACCGGATAACCCAGACACAGTGGGAGTTGATCCCAGAGTCTACTATCGTTATCGATAATAGACTCTGGAATGGGGTGGTAAAAGGATAAACCCTCGACCCTGAGCCTGGGGAATGAGGATGAACAACTCCACCCCGCCCACACGACGAAGAAGAATTAGTCATTAACCAGGACAGACTTCAACACATACAGGACATTTCATGTCTTTGATATATTAATCATGTACAGTAGGCTACAGTAACGTTTTGACTCAGAACCTGGGAAGATATGTGTGTGCTCTTACACTGCCTATCAAGCAATGAAAGAACCTGATCAAACAGGTCAGATGCTAGAAGAAAATTTAATTCTGTAGACTTCAACAATTCACATCAGATGGTTGAATAAATATTAAATAGTAAAAACACATAAATAAGCAATAAATATAAAACATAATAAATATAACAAGTAATAAACAATGTTAAAAAATTCTAAAGAGAGATTTTTTTTTTAACAAGTCCAAGGTCCCTTACAAAGGTGTTCAGAAATGAATGACCAATCCTCGCCATGTTCTTTTCAGGAGCTGACTTAAAACCAGCCTTCAGGCTATCCAGGAATAGCATCAACATGCTGGTTCAGATGCTGTCCCAGCAAAAAGCCCATGGATGGGGCCATGAAATAGAGGTGCTGGTCACAGTCTACTGGCTTGCCTGTGGAGCCTCATACAGGGTAAATGCAGACATCTTTGCCATGCCACTACCCACAGTTTGCAGGACCGTCCACAAGGTTGTGGAGGAAATGATGACAATGTTCCACAGAGCTATTTATTTCCCCAAACCAGAGGAGATGGAGGAGGTGGGGGCCGGCTTTGTTCGCCTTCCACTGTGCTGCCGGTGCCATCAATGGGTACCTTATCAGGATTCTTCCTCCTGCAGAGCCACAGAAGAAATGCTATATGAACAGAAAACCTTTCTCCTCAGTGCTATTGCAGGCCATCTGTAATGCCAATGGTGCACTTATTGATGTGTACATTGGAAATCCAGGATCTGTACATGATGCACTTGTCCTCCGCAGATCTCCCATGTACAAAAAGGCCCTGTATCCACCAGCTGGGTACTTTCTATTAGGAGATGGAGGATACCCGTGCCTGCAGTGTCCTGTTGCAATTATGACACCATACCGCCAGCCTATAGCAAGTAAGAACACTCTCTCTGTCTCATTAAACACACACACACACACACAGAGCAAATTGTTACTTTAGTGACTTTGAAATACAACATACATTTTCTATGTGAATTTTGATTAACAGGCCAAGTGGAAGCCTTGGTACAACAGGCACCACGCAAGAGCGAGGAACATTATTGAGTGTACCTTTGGGCTCTTGAAAACACACTGGCGCTCCATCTTCTTGAGGGCCCTGGAGATCCGGCCTCTGTTTGCCCCGAAGGTGATTGGTGCCTGCTGCATCCTCCACAACATTTGTGTGGCAGCAGGTGACATCCTGGGGAAGGAGGAGGAGGAGGAGAAGGAGGAAGGCCTGGGCCCAGATGACAGCGAGGATGACATGGGCAACGCAGATGTCTGTGAGAGGAAGCTGTTGGGGAACGGTGTCAGAGGAAGGCTTGCTTCCCAGCTTTCTGCTCCGGAAAAACTGCCTGCATGTCTGGGTGAACATGACTACATCTAGATAGTAAACCTCTTTAGATGTACTGTAGTCGTGTTCACTAGAAGTTCACTAGAACTTCTTGGGGAGAAAAAAAAGTTTGACAATATTTAAAACATAGTTTAGTAGACTCTAATTGTTTCCACACAGTTTTAGGAACAAAACCTGGGGAAAAGTCCTTAGTCTTTAGTTGAGGGAAGCATTTAGAGACAGACTCGTGAGTCTAGGCCTAAGATAAAGCTGACTGTTTACATTGCTACTCCCAGGACTGACCCTTGAAGGAAATCAATAAGCTAGCCTGGTTTATTAGATTCAGTGCTGATGGCTCTGTTCACTGGTTCAATCACACGTTTAAAAGTAACCCAAGCATATTATTATCAAATGAATAAATCAATCAATATATTGAATACAGACCATTGGTGCTACGCTGAGGTTGGATAGTCCGGTTTTGAAATACCTTGTCCGTCTACCGGCGCAGCCTTGAGCCGGACGCTCATTTGTCCTCCTTTTGAGATTATCGCTATTTTATACTTTATCTAATGGTATATAATAAATAAATAAATAAATAAATAATAAACTAGAAAGGTGCCCTCAGAGAACGCAGACCTCTGCCCAGGAAGCATGTCACCTGTTTATGCGGTGACCTGTGATTCAGATCCACTGTAATAGCTCTTCCTTGGGCCAAGCTGCACCTATCCACCAGGTATCATGAAAATCAGATGCTGCGTTAAGCTATTAGACCTCACTTCCTGATTACGTGAGGTTGCGTTGATGTTGAGTGGCGGCCATGTTAAATTGTGCCCATTGACCCTTGGGGAGCATGCATATTATAAGTAGAATGTCAAAGGGATGATGCGTTAAGCATCTCCAAAATGTAATGGGCTCTTCCTTGGCCCGTGCTACACCCCTCCACCAGGTATCATGAAAATCAGACGATGCCTTAAGCAATTAGACCTCATCTCCTGTTTACGCGGCGGCCTACGTGGCGCCCCGTATTCGGAGCCGCCCCAGAATTTCAGGGGGTCGTCGATACTACACCCTTCCACCGGGTTTCATGAAAATTGGTCAGGTAGTTTTTGCGCAATCTTGTACACAGACGAATGGACGAACGGAACCGAAAACATTACCTCTCGCCCTGGACTTCATCCTTGGGCGGAGGTAAAAAATAGGCTATATGTAAGCATACATTCAAATTTCAAACCATACACTCAAGCATCTAACCCCTGATCTGGCTAAGAAATGTGAGGCTGATTTTGTTTTCTATGAAAGAGCCAAGAAATACGTGAATGAAAGTTGAAAGGTATGACTTCTCTAAGAACAGCTTTCATAGCAAAGTGACCTCACAACTGCTGTGTCTTATGAAGAATACATTGATGCAATCCAAAGGTCTGCAGTCTGAAAGACATTGACATGGATGGACTCTATGAGGAATATGGTATGGTGGAAGCTATTCTCAGCTCTTCAGAAATGGAAGGTTGCCACAGTGAGGAGCAGTATCTGAAACTGTTTTCCAAAGAAGATGTCTCACTTGTGAATCTGAGGAAGGTCAGCGCCTCCATCATCTCCATCCCATGTAGCAACATACAGAACGTGTCTTTTCAATTATGACCTCAGCATGGAGAAATGAGAGAAATTGTCTGGATGTGGACAGTGTCAAGGGAGAGCTGCGAATTTGTGTCAGTATCACATTTGAGTGCACAGACATGTACTGGAAATTCCTTGCAAACACAAAAGGCAGCAAAGGGCAAAAGTATCGCAAATAGACATTCAACTATGTGGTGAGTACACTAGAGTCTCATTATGTGTTTGGGTTTGGGATTATTTTTTAGTTTTTATCCCGGCTTCACTGAATCCTGCAAAGTGTGTTATGGAAATGGTCACCCTAGCTGTGCTATATAGCCAATATTTATATTTGTATATTTTGTCTCCACTGTTTTTGATGCACAATTTACTGTACAGAAACTACTAAGTTTATATTTGAAGGAACTACAGTAGTAGTAAAGTAGCTGTACTCCCGAATAGGTCAGATGAAAATACCCCCCCACACACACACACACACTGTTCTTTTTTAAAACATATGAATTGTAAGTGGTTTACTAGGTGCATGCCATTCCCCCTGTTCCCTCTTTACATCACCTTGGAAACAACCTATGTTGAAGACAACATCACATGTGAAAATAATTCAATCAATTTGACTTCCAGGAACACCTACCTATTTTTTTCCAACTGAGGGAACTCCACTTAGACCTAAATGTTTCATGCAGTGTGTGATGTTCTGTAGTGTATGTGCTTGTTCCATAGTGCACTGAGTTCAAGCCACATCAAGCTGTTCAGACTCAGGTTTGAAGTTTCAGAGGAATGGCAAATAACTCACTAATTAGACAGTGACAACAGTGTAGCACAGCAGTCTGTTGTGGTTGACTACATGGATGTGAAATGAATGCCAATTTGGTGCCTGGCATGCAAATTCAAGTTGCATTGAAATGCAAGTGATTGCTTTTTCATCTGGCCTTCTTCATCTCAATAGCGGAAATTATTTATTTTTGTGTGCAAATAGATTCATTCAGTGAGGCCTAATTAATCAGTGATTCATGTGAGTTTGGTTCAAGCCCAACTCTCCCAAGCTTCCAGAAGAATCTTATTTTTCTAGGACAACACTAATGATTTTATTTTTTTGCAAATACCCCTCCCTGTTTCGCTCAAATTAACTGGTACATCTGACTCATGATTTCCTGTCTTGACTGAATACAGAAATTAAAAATGCAGAGAGGAAATGCAAAATTTACTGTCTAGTACTAATCAGAGCAACTATCTATATCAGGAACATCTTCCGTTAGTCGATGGCTACATTGACTTGAAACATTACCATTTCCTCACATTCATAATATACACACTTATATTAGTGAAGGTTAAGGCTTGCATGTGTGAGAAAATATGAAAACACTTGAAATGATCTCCAGTTTGTAACACATTCATAAGACCTAAACAAGAACTTCATCACAGCTACAACACATTTGTGGATACTAATTCATTAAATATCTAAGCTGAAATGTAGTGTGCAAGACAATAAAATGCAATAACCATTTGCAATACAGCAGAGAAAGAAAGGAAGGATGGGATGAGGGGTTGATATGCAGAATTTGACTCAAACTTACTCAAAGTACATGGTATACACCCAAACCACTACAGCACAAAGCCGTGCGATTATTGCCTATGTAACATTTTCATAGTGCCTTATTTTTATCTTTTTGAGCTGAAGAAGAGAAACTCCAGCAACCAGTGATGCGTGAGACTTACTGCTTTTGCATATACAATTCCATGTAGAGAACAACCAATGGTTGCCTTTTGCTGTGCGAGTTGTTACCATGACTAAAGACTCGACAGGCAGCCACATAATGTGCATGGTCCTAGACATTTTTAAAGAGTCACGTTGGCTTGTTTTGATGTAGGTTTAGTTGTTTAGTTTGTAAAGTGGTATAGCCAAAATCTATAATAGATGGTAGTGATGTGAAACTTTATAGGACTCTATGCCTATGCTGGAGACATATAATCAGCTACAGTAGGCAGGGCCGGATTGGGAAAATCATTCAGGCCAGGAAATATAGCGTGAAATATAGGTCGCGTCAGGCCACTTTTTAAGCGCGTGTCTGGGGGCCCCCACCAGAATCTTGTTTAAATTACAAACACTTCATTTCCTGCATTCTGGTGATTTTTAGTGTACTAATGAGCCTACAAGTGCTTAGAACAATGTACTGTTATAAACCTCAAATAAAACCAAAGGCACATATCACTACGTAGGGAGACAACACAAGGACTAATGTTTAACCAATATCTATTAAATAATAACTAATGTTTTTACAAAATAAAAAATGAGATGTGAGCATCAGTTCATCAGAGGTGGGTGCAGGTGTAGGACCCCTGAAAAAGGGGAGAGATACATACAGGACAACGATCTGATTCTCCATGAACTGTACTATTGACTTTCACAAAAATATTATATTTATATTCACAGGATTTACATACATGAGCTTCTAATAACACAATGTATCGCTGCATACAACCAAAAACAAAACAAATGAACGTCACAACTTAGCTGGAGTCAGGAGAGAGGGACAGCTGCTGGGTGAAGGTGGGCTTACAGACCCTCATTGCCCTGATTGATGCCAGCCTGTAGAGGTGGGCTAGTACTGGCATGGACTCTGGAACACAAAACATAGAGGTTATAGAGACTAGGTCTATCAAGCTTTCGCTCACGGCGTGTCAATACGGCGCTTTCAACGGTATCAGTGCGGTGCAGTCCAGAGGAAATAATAGCAAATTTCAGCAATAATAGTTCTGAAATATCAGAGAGAAGTAAACAGAAAGGACAATATGCATTTGAGAGCTACATTCTCAATATCATTTGTCAGAGGAGTATTGTGAATGAAGATGACATTATAAAAGTTCAACGTCCCAATGCCAGCATCAATTCACATGAAGGACAAACATACAGGAACAACAAGAGGGTAAGTCAATATATTGTTTTATTTTAAGCTAATGTTTAGTTATAGCTTTCATTATCTAATATATTTTAGCCTATTGCTAGCAAAACTAAATCATCCCGCTTTCCCATTCGTTTAGCTTAAAACCCACTGTGTCGCCAGCGACTGTACGCCAGTTTACGGTGAAACCTAACTACTGTAAACCAGGTAAAGCACATGTATCGGTATCGGTGAGATTCTCCACTATTCAGCTTATTTTAGGGCCACTATAAGTTAGAAAATAGATATATCGCGAAGAACAAGTTGCGCGAACAACACACACAGTGTGTACTGTAAAAAGCAGTCTGGAAGTCCAATAATGTCACCAATCCTGGAAAATGTATATTCCTCTTGTCCGTAAGGGTCCACAGATCAAAAGTATCAACATGTTAGTTTTATCATAAAAGTAATCCAAGTTGGGAACGTCGTGGAGTGAAGTCCTTTGTTTACGTAGCGCTAGCTTAATTGTTCGGACAATAGCGGCAACCGTTCTCGAACAAACCCCTCATCTTATGTCCTTATGAGTCATGTTGGGTACGTTTGTTTTCTTTACAGTGTTGGCTACTGTAACTAACCAGACCATCCCCATTGTTTTCAGAACAGTATTGGCTGCTCTACACCCCAGAGATTCTAACAACTTGTTATACTGATTAACAAGCGCCATTTCCCCTCTGTCTCAAAGCTTGGTAGACCTGCCACGCATAGTTACCGGTTGCTAAGCTAGGATTGGACCGCGGCCGTTTTAGGGAGGGGCTTACCGAAGGGTCAATTACATTGTGTATAACATGGTGATCTCCAAATTCCTAAAATGTCTTTCACCATCCAAATTTTGGTCATGTTCGTCTTTCTGAAGTTCTACATTATTATACATGGAACTTAAAAAAAAAAACATAATTCAAAATGTAGGTCTTTTTTCCAGTAGTTAAAACGTAAAACTGTCACATCCTGTCAGTTCTGGTATCAAAAGCTCAGAAAATATATTTCAGAGAGACAAAAAAGTTGAATTAATCCAATAAGTCACTTTGTAAACAAAGCCAGATGTCAGGCAACAGGGGTCACCATACTGCAAATACTAGGCTACTAAGTCTAAATATTGTTATTATTAATATACATTCATTTTCATGGAAACATTGTTTTTATATTAATATTAAGTTATTAGACCTTTGAGTGCATGAATCGTTGCCATGTGGTGAGTGAACACACCAACGGAGACAGATTTTGCGCTACCCTTAGTATGACTATGCTGGCTTCAGAATCATTATTACACCCCTCATAAAACATGAATGACTGTACAAAACAGAAACATAGCATGGCCCAGTTGAGATGTATTCCTAATAGGGTGTGAAAAAGCGTGCACCGACTTGTTAGGTACTGCAGTTAGAGCACTGCAGCGACAGCTCTCCTAGGCTGCATTTCCCATCACACATGGGCTTTATTGCTCAGCCGTAGTGGCTAGATGCCGACTGACCCCTGGTTAGGAGAAGCCACTGTCACCGCAAAGCCTGTCATGCTTCGTTAAAGAAGCATGGCTTGGTCTGGCGCCTTCTGTCCAAAGTTGATTTTGAGCAAAAAAATATGTGTCTTATGGGTGCACAGTCCTTTGTATGTCATATGGAAATATGTCTGTACTGCCATGTTTGCGAGGGATTGGATCACAAAATGATCATTTATCCATGTCACAGGGGTACACGTTTTACAGTGTAGCTCACAGCTCTATTGTGTGAAGTGTGAACCATGCCAGTAAAAGGTTAATTGAATCAGTGGATAAGTCATGGCAACATGTGCTATAGCACAGCGAGTACCAAAGGGTTTTTGGGTGGGAGTATGAAAGCATATCAGACACCCTCTATCTAACATGCTGCTCTGTGTGTATGCACTTGTTTTTTCTCTCTGTCATTTGCTCTCTCTCTCTCTCTCTCTCTCTCTCTCTCTCTCTCTATCTCTCATATACTCACACTCTCTAAGATTAAAACATGCAAGCAAGAAAGTAGACATCTATACTTGTGCGTGCAGGCTGCCCACACACACACACGCGACAAAGGTGACACATCATCTGTAACACTCCTGACTCAGATCTGTGTGTGGTATTGTGACAGTGGAATCAGCCTATTGATCGTTGCCGACAGAAATCCTCCCTCGCCACTTTCATAATTCAATGTGGCACAAGCCAGCCACACACTGAATAAATACCACCAGACTTTTTTGGTCAAAAGGGCTGACCATCTCTGACGTCTTTGAAGAAAACCCTAAAACTGGCAGAGAAGAAAAGCGTTTTTCTCATTTGTTAGGGGCCGGGAATGTGTCTGGCTTTAGGTGGAGCTCATCTCTTGCCTCATCAACAGAGGAGGTGCACTTTGATTGCCATCATTTATTGTCATCATGTCCCTCCTTGCGGGTGCTGTCACTTGTTAAGTGTTCACATTGTTGGCGCTACCTATCTCAGGGTGACAAGGGATGTGGGCCACGGCAGTGACGTGCAGAGGTGTCATGGCGGGAGTTGTGCTCATCGATCTTGTGAACAAATGTTTCTATCTTGGTTTAGTTTGGAAAGCCTGCTAGGGGACATTACCTGGTGTTGTGTGGTGTGAAGGTCAATGCCATTTGAACCCTCATCAAAGCGAATGACAAATTGACCACCGATATTGTCATTTAGATTTAGACCTTTTCTTTTAGCAATTTTCTTATTATTTAGCATAATTTGCATATTGCGCGAGATATATTTCCTTCAAAATCCCTGGCATTACATTGGTCTTTTCCCAAGCGTTGCTGACTACATTGACTCAACCTGCTACTACTCCAATGTACTATGTTTATTGTGCCAGGCTGCAGGACATGCCATTATGACTAGGAATTACTCTGCAATTGTCAATTACCAGAGCCGCTATTTACTGTACTCAAGACAAAACGGCTCATTTCATTTCATCACGTAGCATAATTGGTGATTGTATTACCATTCAACATGGAAATAGTGGAGGGAAAAAGGGTCTAGCACGTTGCTCCAGGAGTGTTGTTCATACACGTTCGACTGGTACGTCTCAGCGATCAGGTACTACTGTTCTGCCACCCTCGGAGCTCCACCTTGACTCCTCTGAGACGTGACGATGAATAGCAAGAGAAAAGAAAACATTAAGGGAAGTCGATAATCTAGCAATTGAAGCTTATTCTGCTGTTGCACTCAATGGAAATCACTCTAGATAAGAGTGTGAGATAAATACCTGGATTGTGTAATAAAAAGTAAACAATTTTATTTGGAATAGAAAGACAGAGACATTTGAAGGATGCGGAGTTGTGGACTCTTCATACAGTATTTGCTGAAATAGATTTTCTTCTCCTGGAGTGCTACTGGATGTTCAGGCTGTTTCCCCGGACCAGCACCAATGTCGTCTTTCTTTTGTGATCTCCTTCCTCTCATCTATCGAGGGACACAGGAATATTTCTTACGTTTGTTGTCATGGTGCTGTGATGTTTGACCTTTGCACTCCTCACTACCTGATGTTGACAGTAACAAAAGTTTCAAGGCAATTCTCGTCGTACTCTGTGTAAGTCCCTCAGCATGAGAATGTCACCTGCATGTGTAAAGTGCAGACGCAAAACAACTTCTCTGCTTTTGTTGTGTGATTTATTTGAAAATATAATTTCTATAGCTGGTTTTTGAGGTTTTTGTAACAGTTACTAGGACATTGTAAGTTGAACAATGGCCCCAATGTGACCTTGATCAAGGCACTGACGTCCAATATGCTCATTCACTTTAAGTCTGAATGCTCAAGGCCTAAATTGTTAAAGATCTAAAATGTTTTGTTAAGGATCACGTCCTGCTGCCAGAAATCTCCCCAATCTATTTACTGCAGCACTGCAGTAAAACCACACATGAATGGACTAGAAAATATATTCATTCATTGGGTTCAACTTCTCTAATTTCCTCTTTGACACATGCAATTAAAAGCACATTTTAACCGTAAATTATACGATTAGATATTTCCATGGGGTTTGGGAATGTGTGAGAGACTTTTATACACACGAATAAATGTTTCATGAAAAGGCCTTGACTTAGTATTTCACTGAATTTTCGTCATGTTTCATCCAGCTGGAACAATGCTAATCCAAAGGGTTTCAGAATTAATCAGTTTTTAACACTATCAAGTAGTCATTAGCTAATAAGGTCAAAGATGATGATGTAGGCCTGTATACGCATAGACAGTGTGCTGTGTCTTGCACACAGAAGAGGATGCTTTCCATTATTTAGACAAATCATGACATTTATGCATAACCCATGACACAATCATAATTAGAAATAGATGAATAAACACATAACTCTACTAGTAAATACAAAATAAATCCATGTAAAAGTGTAATCCATAAATAAATACATAAATTAAAGTTAGCACAAATGAATAAGTAAAGGAGTAACACCATGCATTAACTACAAAATGATCTATTGTCATTTAATTCCCTATTTACCTCTGTGTTGCTGCCTACTAAACTATACTATAATACTATAATGAGGCTGACAGTCAAACAGTGTTTATCAGTGGTTGGTCATTGTTGTGCGTTGCACCACTAGATTTGCCGTATTTGGCTGACAACAAAACAAAAACACCTTCAAACAATAAACTTCAAAACGCGCTGCATCGTTGACAAAACTTCCCAGTTATGCTACAGTACAAGTTGGCTACTGCCAAGAAGACCGGCCAGACCGACCGCTGTGATGATTAACGTTGTGCTATCCAGAGAACGAAGAGATCTGGCTGCTGCTGCAGAGGATGATGATGCTTCCCCTGACTACCTGCTTTTCTGTGTAGGGACAATAATCAATAACTTCAGTCTTCTAGCTGTTACCTACACAAAAGTCCATCCCTTAGTTCTTGGGAAGTTGGATGAGGTTTCTGCACGACTGCACCTCATCTCGTATGGAGAAGGTGTGGTTGAATGGCCCTTGCAGCCAATTCCCATAAGCACATTTGAACCTATTATTAGTTAGTGGAACAGATGCTGACAGTTGTGCAGTGGAAATTCACAAGTAACAACCACAACAGAGTCTTTTCTGGTATTTATTATATTTGCAAATTGGCAAAGTACTGTATTCAGCAACCACGGGAGTTGTCTCGGGTAATGAGCACAGAGCTGAACACACAGTCAGGTCTTTTACTGTATAGCTATTATGCTGAGTCATGATAAGCAGGACGCACCACTTACTTGGAAGCGTGTGGTTCAGCCTGAGGTTCAGGCGCGACTGCTCGTCTAGAAGACAGGTGCGTCTGCCTTACTTTCGATCGCACACGTCTGCCGGGGTCATGATGAGGTCACATGTGAATTAATTACAGATGTAGTGCAGTTATTCGAAGCATGTGAAATAGTTTGATTGCTACGCCTGTGTCTTAACCACACCCACCGAAACATCTTATTAGCATATTATGGAGCAGGGCATACGAAAATAAATAAACACTGAAATGAGTACGGGGGAAAAATAAAATTATATATGGTATTTATTTTTTCTTGACTATGCATTATTTTACTATAGAATTAGTTATTTATTTGATATTTATTCACATATTTTTACAATTTATTTTTTATTATGGCCAATTCTGTCCTCCAAAGACATCAGTCCGGTAATGTAGTATAATGTTTACTAGTTTTCATTCATTCATTCATTCATTCATTCATTCAATTTAACATGGTAGATGAATGCCAAGAATACTCTTAATTGAGATTTGAGATGAAAAATCTATTTTTCAAGAGAGGGTGGGTGGCACGCCGTCTAAATAATATTACAATATAAGACTTGGGACTCTCCGCTCTCCGATGCAGCTGTTCCTGCTCTCTGTCAGACAAAACCCCCAAAACACATAGGCAATATACACGCATACACACTGACACATTAACCCACTCAGGCCCGATCGCCGCAGCCGGTGTCGGGGCAGAGCGAACCCGCCCGCCAGCCCGACTCTGCCCTGTGTCCAGCCCACAGCCCAACCACACACACCCCCGTCTGCCACATTATCAAATTTCAATTAAATCTTTCCCATGTTGCTGCACAGTTTTACAATTGTAGCCTTTCGTGCCACACCCTTTAAAATCAGCAACAAGACTGAAAATGTGGCCCTTGGTTTCTGTATTTGAGTTACTGTACATTAATGTTGCCAAAAATGCATCATAGGACAATGTATACCTACGCCTTGTAGATAAGGCAGCTATTTACCATAACATAAACCCAGCTATAATAACGGATCTAGAAGTCCTACTGTCTTCTTACTGACATGGCAGAATTTAAACAAGATTTGCTTGTAGCTGAAGCATGTTAACATGAGTTTGATTACAACAAGACACGAATGCCAAGAATATTTAGTTAAGATTCTCTGCATGTACGCAGCACATACAAAAACAGACACAAACCCACAGGAAATACGTAGACTAATGCTAAGACATCTTAGCTACCATGTGTCACTCTGAACCGCATGCGAAATATCTCACTGCTGATATATGCATGAAATCCTGGCAGTCCTTCTCACAGGAATAGCTGTATCAAATCACCTTGTAAGCTGTTCAGGTGATGGGATTTTAAATATAAGCCTCATGTCACTCTCCGAAACTTCTAAGTGTGTTAGCCACGCGTCAAATGGTTCATAAGACAGAGTAAAATAGATCAGTATTCCCTCAGTACGGACTTTTTATAGGACAATTGTACCTTTCCAAAAAAAAAAGGCTGCCTGCGAAAGAAGACCCTTATGGCTATAGATACAGTAAAGGGACTTCAAGGGCTGATTGGGAAGATGCTGATGCCACAATTAAATCTAGAGACACACACACACACACACACACACATACACACACACACACACACACACACACACACATCTCATACAC
>CABFOS010060249.1:4013-14562 GCA_900660315.1 Diretmoides pauciradiatus | reverse complement strand
ATGAGAGACCCTTTTTAAAACACCCCTCCTGAGTGGAAGTAAAGGTTCTGTGAAAAAAACTAGAGCAGAGACCATTTGGATCTAGAAATGTTAAAATGTAACATTTTTATTATACATTTGCACATAATCTGGAGTGGTAAGATACTGAAAGAAAATTATCAAAAAATATTGTAAAATTGGGCAACCTGAATCTGTCAGTTGGCTGAAGCACATACCATGTGCCATCCTCAGTTCAAAGCCGGTCTGGCACCTTTGCCCCATCCTCCCCGTCTCCCTCCACTATGATTGTCAAATACAAAGCCCCCAAAAACAAGACTAGGTCAAAACCTAGAACTGTATGTGTCTGAACCCAGGACTGTAGTCGAGACCGCCTTGGTCGAGTTCAAGTCCAGATCAAGTCCGATTCAAGACCAGGATTGGGGGGAAGTTGAGAGTGTCAAGACCAAGACCCAGGGATGGGGTTGAGACCGAGTCGAGACCAAGACCGCAAAACTATGAATCCAATTCGAGACAAATACCATACCAATGTGTTATCCAAGGCTATCATTGTATTTATTGACTAAAATTGCATATTTCTGTTTATTGCCTAAAATAGAAGGGAGGTTTCTAAAGACATTTCAACAAAATTAGGATGTTTTGAGGACTAAATTGATTGTAGGCAGCTTGTTTATTTGTAGTCCCAGAGAAATGTTGAAAATTGTCGACTGACAGCTGTGTTTTATTTTGAAAAATGTATTTTAGACACTCCAGAGGGCTTTGCCAGGAGCTTCTAGCTGCAGCTAGATGATATTGCATAACTTTATCAACTGTGAAAATGGTATCATTCAATGCTGGTCACTTTCTTAGAAATGAGTATAATTATAAAAACAATAATATTATGTAATGTTAATTCATCCGAGACCGATTCAAGACCGAGTCATGTTAACTACGAGTCCGAGATGAGACCAAGGGCCAATCCCAATGCCCCCCCTAGCCCTACATTTTACATTTTAGCCTTACTCGTACATTCTGCACGTGCCCGCGAGGGTAGGGATGTCCCAATTCCTTTTTGCATGTAGGGGTAGTGGGCATAACGAGGGCTAGTGGGCATGAATCCAGCCCTTACTAGCAAGGGATTTCAGATGCTGACTTGCCGAGCTAGGGGTTGTGGAAATTCTCAGAATGCTTTGTGAAACAAATCTGAATCATCATCCTCTGGGATGGGATTGGCCCCAGTCAAAAATCGGGTCTCGACCAGACTCAAGTACTACAGCCCTGACCGTATGCGCTCTCCCTCATGTACAATACAATACTACATGAAGACAGCTTCCATACTACATGCACTGCAGGGACAGACAGACACACAGGCCGGATGGAGAGTTCACGACTTTATTCACTTTATTCACACATCACTGTATTAAATATAAATGACCCGGTGTCGACCACTGCTTTCCCGCAGCGTCTCCCCCGGCCAGCGCACCAACAAGCTGACGACAATGGTCCGCCTCCATGTTTGTTTTGCTCTGTATTCACTTGAATGCATTTCATCAAATGTGCAAAATTCGACCAATGGTAGAACATCAGTCAGTCACGGACATTTGTGTTTATAGAGCTGTCCCCGCTGGTCCAGCCAAAATATAACTTTATTTCAATGCAAACTTAGGTAGGGTTCCCTCTATTGACCAACAGACACTGCGCCAGCAACGTATTCTCACAACAGTCTTTCACTGTATATGTGCCAAAATCAAATACAACTACTTAAGGTTAGGCAAGGAAAATTATTTCGATTAAGGTTACAGTTAATGGTCAGGATTAAGTTTAGGCAACTAAATCAATTGGTTAGGGTTTTAGTTAAGTAAGAAATAATTTGCTGACAATGTGGCGGAAAACTGTTGCCTTGGTCAGGATTCAAACTTCACCGAGGTTGAAGGCAAGTGTGCATCCACCACCCCCCCCCAAGCTCCACGCTCTTATGTCGTTATTTCTATATCAAACCACTGTCTGTTCCACTTACGTGACCTCCGCCCTCATGCTTCTCTTGATTCACATGATATCATACAAAATTACAACTTAAATGTTTTGCAACTATGAACTTGATATGAGAACAGGCTGACCCCAGAGGTGAAATGGGATGGACATAGCGGATGCTCTGCCCTGTAACTGTGCCGCTGTTAAATGTTCTTTTCCCATAAGGTTCTCTGTCTTGTTTCAGATTGAATGAGATGTCCTACTTTTGTCATTGTCCCAGTGACTTTTGTCCTACTATGTGTTGAAGTGTTACTGTGGAAATTTTTTTGTTCTCTAATCTCTCGTGATATCTACAGTAGCAGCGGAACTGTTGTAAGGGAATCCTAATGTATTCCCATAAGGCGATTGTAGGGTCAACTTCACCCATTACACAATAGTTTTGTTGATTTCTTTTACATAATGGAAAACCAAAGTATTCAAGCTTTAAGTTTGTGCCAATTAAATGTAACCACCACTTAAATTAACACATTAATTAGTATTACCATTGCTTTCCATCTTGCTTTATCCTTACAAGTGTTGCAGTAATTCCCTTGCAATTTCACAGTGCAACAAAGCATCCTGTTCTAGGCTATAGAAATGGATAATGTCTACAGTGTCAGTGTAATCTGTGAACTTGCTAGAAATAGTAATAGTTTTGCACCCAGTTTGGCTTCGGTTCATTTGTATTTTAATAGCAAGCCACAATAGTGATAGTATCCCTCGTTTGCTAGAATCAAGAATTGCAGTTGGTCATTGTTCAAGTTGGACACAAGCAGCAGCAAAAAAGTTGCGACACAGCAACAATAATGTTGGGTTTACAAAGAAACTGTGTCAAAGTTCTCAGCGATAATAAGTTATTTTCTATTTTCCACAAGTAGAAAGTATCCGCTGTGCAATGTTATTACTTCACGGTTAATTACATTTGCAGATGACACGGCCTTCATTTTATTTGAGAAAATGATCTTGACATTGTTTTGGCAACAATGAAAGATGGATTTTGATATAACCATATCAAACCATACAATACTGAGTCAGTGTTGGGAAGAATAAGTCTTGCAAGCATAACTTTAGCTTGCTGGCGTACAGCCTTTGGGACTAGAATCAGCTATTTGGCCAAAAAAGTAGCATCATCAACCAAAATTACCCAGCAATGTACAAATTCAGGATACAGTGATAGAAAGAGAAAGGTGAAACAATGCATAAATTCAGAATATTTGAACCCTGAGATGACTGAGGATGGATATAACAATCTAATCAATGAAAAAAAAATCTCTCAAATACAATAAAAAGGTACAGTACATCCACTCTACCCTGTCCAATGATTTTTCAATGGGTTATGACAACACAACCTCTGGAATGGCTGAGCTTGCCAAAATGAGTACATGAAGTAATCCAGCAGCACCTGTTGATCTTAAGGTCTATGTTAAGAAGGCAGATAGGTCTTAAGCATTAAGGAATTTGATTCCTCAGCTATAGGGCAGAGGGTAGACAACCCTTTATGGAAGCCTGATTATACATGTTTTGTAAAACCGGGGACAGAGAACATTTTATAGGACTCCACAGTGTATCTGCCCGGCCTGGGGGATTTGCTGGTTTGCAAAGATTTAATTGCATCTTGCATTTCTGAAATTGATATTGGATTACTCGGGTCACTAGTGAGGTTATCGTTTGCTTTGGGGAGATCTGATCAAGATGGCCATCGGCATTCCAAATTAGTATAAAGTATAAAATTCAGAGTGGTGTACAGTAAAAGGCAGATAATCATTCTAGATGCAGCAGAAGCACGGGCTTGGTGGGGAACATGCTTGCCTGGCTTATCTCCCATTTTTTTTAAAAATACTGCAGAGATTACAAGAGTTGTACCTTGGCTTTACTTTTTCACAGTATAGGTCACATTCAGGCTGAAGCCAGAGATGTTTTTTTGTAGATAGCAGGGGTGGTGGACTATTTGAAAAAAGAAGCATATAATAAGCACATATATGAAGATGAGTATTTCACACATTATGATTATAATTAATAAAATAATGGTGAAGAACACTGGAACACTTCACTTTCAACTGACCCCAAGAAATATTTAAATTGTTCAACAACATACTGTCTGTCAGACTACTTTAGTTTTTTGTTAATTGGCACTGTGGAATGAGATTGTTGTTTGAGAAAATGGCTGAAGCTCTTTTTGGTGCGGAATTCCTCCTGTGTTGAAAATAGATACTGATACAAGAGTTCAAGCGGAGCCCGAACATCAAGCACACTCCAAAACTTTCAAGAAAACTCGCAAGGTGAACAAAGGGCATGAGAAAAGCCAGCACACGAGCAAATGTCTTTAGGTGTTCTTTTATTTACCTTTGTCTGGGTAACTAGCACAGCAACGAACAGTTTCGACTGAATGAGTCTTCCTCAGCGTTGAAAATAGATATAGTAGTGCCATCGATGCAGGAAGGTTTTCTTCAAGTCCAACATCAAGAGCAAGATAAAATAGTAAAACAAAATAGCAAAATCTTGCAAGACAATGAAAGAGATTAGGTGCATGGAAATATTAAGTAAAATACGTAGTTCTACCTTTCTATCCATTTATAGTCTTATTGACAACTATTAATATAGTTACAGTTAATTATTATCCACTTTTGGTCCACTATTTTTCATTTTCATTATAACAGGAAATGATGAATTGTAAAATGCTGCCTTATCGAATTGTATCCACGGCACTGGTACATTTTAGCAAATTTCAGACTTGGCTTAATTCCATACATGAGCTGCAGAGGTCTGGGGGTCATTTATCAATTACATGAGGGATACATTTAGAATTATTTAGACATATATTCAAACATTAATTAGATAATAGTTACTATATTGCACAGCATTTTAAAAGTGCTGTACAGGTAATGCTGTTTATCATTTGTGTTTGGGACGGAGGGAATGTAAACAAAGCTGAGTGAGTGAGTGAGTGAGTGAGTGAGTGAGTGAGTGAGTGAGTGAGTGAGTGAGTGAGTGAGTGGCTGACTGACTGACTGACTGACTGACTGACTGACTATGGGTCATGTTGAAAAAGTAAATAAGTAAATCTAATCTTTAGCCATTTGCTAATTACCATGATTAGTTTCTAGATGAAAATTGAGCAAGGAAATGTAGATAAAAAGGTTCCTTCCTGGATCGTTAACAGAATGCACACACGCTATCAGAAGTAGTATTGGAGGGTCACCTTTAAAATACAACAAAATCTTTTTTTTCAGTACCTTACCTAAATGCTTTATACAAATTATGTGTAATAACACATAGCACTGCATAGTTGATTGTACCTGGTTAGACAGCTTTCTGTGTGTTTCTTCTTGAGGCAAACTGAGTCATTCTGAAACATACCTACAGCATTTTAAATTACTGCAAATGTAGTATTCCAAATAGTGTACTGTGCTGCTCATATTTATAGTCATCCATTATATAATAGGACAATGAATTGCTGTAGAATTGTATCCTTATGACATGGACATGTCAGAATCCATCTAGGCAATAATTTGATCATAATCTTTCCCACATCTTAAGCGATACAAATTGGGGGAAAGTATGGCAAGCAGGAGCAACGAAATAATGTAATTATTCTAAGAAGACCTAAGACCATGACAATTATATTCAATTATATTCAGCTTTTCTTTTAAGCTAAATGCACATAGTTATTATAAGATTATATTTACCTTTATTGCAGAGTTCAAAGTGGAGAGAGACAAGAAAGATTGTGAGAGATGAAATGATAACATGCAACGAGGGTCATTGGTCAGATTTTAACCCATGACATTTTGTGGTTGTGGTCAATTGGTATAGCACCTTAGCGAACTGAGCACCAAGATGGCCTACATGTAGTTTTTGTCATGGAAATGATATCAAACTGATATCAATTACTGACATGAGATGCTATGTCCAGTTTTAACAGTCATGACCTAAAGATGTCAGTGTGATCATTTAGATCAAACTATTAATTCTGTCTGATCACTGTGTGACATCATGGTTTAAAGTAGTCCTTAGAGAGAACAATGTGAGTGTGTGGAGCATGAAGGAAAGAACAGATGGGGACATTGTGGACCATTACCGCTGCTTTGAATCAAAGAAAACAGACGCGAGTGGAAAAGGACTGAATGTTGAAGAGATTAATTTTGTCAGCTTCAAAGTGCCCAGCAAAAAGGGAGGAAAAAAGTCTGTTAACATTTGCTCCAGCTCTATTACTGTGATCTTTGTTCATCAAACATCAAGCATTTTGTGAATGCCAGTCTCAGTCTTAGTCACAGTGTGACATCGAATTTCTCTGCTCTTATCTTATACTATGCATCATCTGACACATCAGAAACCTAAACCTGTTTTATTTCTGGATTCTGCACAGGTTAATAAATCACAAACTTTTACTTTGAGTTGGCATTCCTTTTCGATGATTGGTGTGCCCTACAGTATCCAAAGACAAATGACCTCAAGATGTTGCTGTCATTCATTTGAGTATTAGCGCGACCCATTCAAAACTTTGTGGGAAGCTTGACCACATGCAGGTCAAGACAAAACAAATACATGTGAAAAACAGTTTTATTGTTAAAATCAACTTAGAACATCTCAGAAATGGAAAACACAATGTCCAAGTCCACCATTTTCCATGGACTGCTCTCCGTGTCCATGTGGCACATGGACACTGCCTATATAACATTCAAAACCAGAAAGGGGCTCAGAGAGCGCAGACCTCCACCCAGGATGCATGTCGCCTGTTTATGCGGTGACCTCTGATTCAGATCCACTCCAAAATGTAATAGCTCTTCCTTGAGCCAAGCTACACCTATCCAGCGGGTATCATGAAAATCGGTGGCGGCCATGTTAAATTGTGCCTATTGGCTCTTAAGGAGCATGCATATTATAAGTAGAATGTCAAAGGGATGATGCGTTAAGCAATTAAACCTCACTTCCTGTGTACATGGCGCCCTACGTGGCACCCTGTGATTCAGATCCTCTCCAAAATGTAATGGGCCCTTCCTTGGCCCGTGCTACACCCCTCCACCGGGTATCATTAAAATCGGATGATAGGTTAGTATGATAGGTGGCTACGCGGTGCCCCGTGATTCGGATTTGCCCCAACATTTCATGTGGTTGTCGGTAACATTAGCTTGTTAACTGTTGTTTTGTCTTTTTAACATCACAACTATGCAACATAACCTTGTCGTCTTTGCACTGTGCGAGTGAGCTTCTTAAAATTGCAGGGCAATGGTGAGAACCCTTTCTCTTCCCATTGCTTCCTGGTTGGAGCTCCACCCCATTTGGTGCCCTTGCCAGTTTGTGCCCTAGACAGCTATCTTGTCGATGCTGTGGACCACCACTGCATGTAACACATATTAGTGCTTACTTTTTCACTGCTCTGTGGGTTGCCATCCAAAATTGGAAATCTGACCCACCTTCACTTCATAAAACGACTCATTAAAATGTTCTCTCACTGAGAGTGTGTAATTAGTGAGTAATTAGTAAGTAATTGCAAAGAGGATCTCATCTAGGGGGGTACATATTCTTAGCGGGATGGAATAAGCTTTTGTCACACTTGCTTTAGTTCATGGTAAACTATGATTGAGAGATAATGATAAAAGTCTGCCATTTGGGATAGAAAATTCAAGAAATTTGAAAATGACATTTAGGTTTAGTGAATTCCAATTACATACAGTAAACCTATAGAGTAACGTCTCCGTGTACACTTTGCTGATGATTCCTGGTGAAATACACAGCAGGATACTATGTAGCATAGATCAGCATGATAATTGATTACATGAGATTCTGTGATATTTGTCAAGGTAAAATGGGAAGTAACTGCAGCCTCTGGGACAAAAAGTATAAACGTATTATCTGTGTTTGGAGGCTTTGGCTATGATCATCTGGACATCAAGCTGAGGTGAAAAGCAATACAGTAAAAGCAATAAAGAACAAGATAACTAGGAGAGACAGCTTGTGAATATGATTCAAAACCAGACCAGGGCCATATCCACAATTTCCCTTTGGGGATTAATAAAGTACTCTATCTATCTATCTATCTATCTATCTATCTATCTATCTATCTATCTATCTATCCAAGCAGAAAGCAGTCATCTGGCTTTGACAAAAATAAAATACATCAAGATTGACCTGAAAAAGCCAGCTTTATCATTTTTATATTGTTCCCATGACAAGCAAGACCTTCAGCAACTCTAAACTCATCCACAGAAGCATCATCCTTGGCAATCTTTCCCCCAGGGAAGACTTAAGCCATTAGATGAGAGGGGGAGAGAGAAAAAGATACAGAGAGCGAGATGGAAGAGGAAGAGGTTATGAAATGAAAGCAACCAGCATTTCTGATGAATACTTCCAAAGGGAAAGTGCAGGTAGTGGGTACTGACATCCGCCTCCCACAAAACAAGCCTGAGGTGATATAGAAAAGATAATGCTGTATTCACCACAATACCTGTATGCTACATTTTTCTATTCCACAATCCGAGTAATCGTAAAAACAACCAAAAAAAGAATCCGAATCAATTCGTTCAACCAATGAGAATCTGGTAATTACAATTCAAAATGGTTTGGGTCACATCACGATTTTCTTATCCACTGAATGAGAAGCAGATTTTAACTTTGCTTCAGTATATGAAGTCTGTTTGTGATATATTTATTGATACCCATATCTACAAATCAATGTGACATTCAGCATGTGACATCAGCAGTGGATTACAAAATAAAAGTAATTTGGATCAATGTCGTTTTTTTAATTGATGTGGTATGTATATAAAAGAAAAAAAGATTTGCAAAATTGTTTCAGCAAATTTATCTTAAGGGTACTCAGATATTTTAACAAAGAATGGAAACACATCCTCCAAGACGATGGGCGGAGTTGACCTCTACATAGGATAACTGTGATTGATATAAAACTTCCTTTATAGGCCCTGGACACAGACTTTTGATGGTATCCGTACCAATCATACAGTAGCACTGGACCTCCTCCTCTAAGGAAGACAGCTTCAGTGCTGTGTGAAAGTGGGCCACCGTTCATCTTACTCTGACCCTGCTGTGCACTCTCAGCAGTATCTAGCTAGTCCAAATTGCTTCTATTTGTTTCACTATTTTCTCCCCACATCTGTAGAAAGTAATCAATGCAGTATTGTAATGAGAAATGGCAAGAAGGGAGAAAGGGAAGGGATGATACCTCAGAGACTGTACCCCCTTGCTCTTTCTCTCTCTCCCTCCCTCCCTCTCTATTTCTCTGTGTGCACTTCTACGCCTTTGCTTCCTGTAATTGCCTCTCTGTAAAGGAACTGGTCTTCTCTTATCCAATTCTTTTTTTTATGTTGAAGGAATGTACCCTGCAAGCCTGGTGAACGACACCTGAGCCATGAACCCCATTTGGAAGACAAACAGATGTTGACTGTACACATGCAACATGTGTTGACACTGTCTAAATTTCTATCCACCACCAACATAGGTTGCGCAATTCACTTAAAAAACTCTTTGTTTCTAAGGATGTACTGTATGTGTATACTGTATGTACACCGGCATTTTTTGGTATACTGTATGTACACTGGCAAATCTGTGTACTGTGTGTGTGTGTGTCCATGTGCATGCATGCTCAATGGATAGAGCATAGCACTGACACTGCTAGAGATAGGGGCACCATCCCCATTGCGGCCAGCTACTGTATGCTAATGATGCATGCACTCACTGTTTGATGAATGCACTGGAATTGTAAGGCGCTTACAGCGTCCACCAAATGGCATATGTTAAATAGCTAATTTAAGAAGGAACTAGAGGTAAGCCTTCCAAGAATGGCTTCATCCTTGTCACCATACGTGCAGGTGTTCAGTAAGAGGGTTTTAGAGAGTACACGGCACTGATATACAGGGATTAGAGATTACTGTCACTACGACTGATTTCCATTGGATTCTAGAGAGGCAGTAGAGGTATATGAGGTCACTGTGGAAATAGAGTGGTCAGTTGCATAGTATGTGTTTGAAAAGGTCAAAAGGCTAAAAGTGCTTTGCCTGACTGATCTACAAATCATATGTAAAATATCTACTCATACTTACCTACCTGTGTTCCCCTCCAAGAAGCCTAATGAGAACCTACATATCTAGTATCCCAAATTAATTTAAGCCTATATTTATTACGCCTTTTATTTGTTGGTTCTCCCCTTTGTTGACTTTGAATTAGTTTAATGCTCAGATTCCCCCTCTGTGAATGATGGAAGGCCCTCTGTATTAGAACAGTTTGTAAAAGATTAAGTCACTGAAAATCTGCAAGACACTAACATGGAAAAGGACAATGGATAACTGCATGACATGCACTGATTTCAAAGCATAGAGAAGTGACTTTTAAATTTAGCCAATACTCAGGTATACAGTATGGTGTACATAAGTGCAATGCCACTCACCAGTTTGGTTCAACTCAACACACTGCTCTGACAGTTAACAAGGATGATCATTGCACTGTGACAAACTACAGTAGCCCTTTTCCAACATATGTAACTTGCATTATGGTTCATTACATATCAGCATACTATACTATAGTTTCTGACAAAAAAGTTTCAGTCATG
>CABFOS010060246.1:0-11218 GCA_900660315.1 Diretmoides pauciradiatus | reverse complement strand
CTGTAGATTTGAGTGGGGCAACAGAAACTCACAGTAAAATGCATGTGGTAAATATGACTCTTCTTGGTGTGTGTGTGTGTGTGTGTGTGTGTGAGTGTGTGTGTGTGTGTGTGTGTGTGTGTGTGTGTGTTAAACTAGATACTTACTTCGTAGGGATGCAACATGTCCTCCACAGAAAGAAATTGGGACAATAATTTTTATTCTGGTCTGGTTCACCTTAAAACAGTGAAAACTATTTCTATTCCTTAAAAGGGGCCCACATGTAAGAACCCTTAGATTCTGTTTTTTCTTTTCTCTTTCTATTCTAGGAGCCATCCAGTCGTTTGCAGGGTTTACAGATTATTTCACTGCCATGGCCCAGGAGGGATGGTATCCACTGTTGTGTGTGGGGCTACGTTCTTACTGGGAAAATGTCCACCTCCAGGACGTACAGGACAGCTATGGACAGGAATGGGTTAGTATGAACATGAACACATTTACTGCAACGGACCCTTTTAAAAGTGTGGACAAAAGATGGCCTCATCTCTCATCTTTGTCTTCTGCATTAAATCTATAACAGGCAACTGTACCAAGAGGCACTGCTTTTATCAGTATAGAAACCATGTAACCCTTCTATCTCCTCTGTTCCCCTCTGCTGTAGACCTTCAGTCAGAGGTTGTACCAGGAGTACACGTGCTACACCGTGTTCTTCGTCAGCATAGAAATCTGTCAGATTTCAGATGTGCTGATCAGGAAGACCCGGCGTCTCTCTGTCGTCCAGCAAGGATTCTTTAGGTCAGTTGCTAACCACATTGCGCAATAGTTAGAGCACGGCACTACTTCCAGGGTTCGGGGATCTATTCAGTCTATCCAGCTCAGGGCTTGGGGCTCCATTCCCTGTGTAGCTCAATTGGTGGACCGTAACACTATCATTGTGAGGGTTAGGGGTTGCATGTATCTCAATGGGTAGAGCATGGCACTGGTATTGTTAGGCACTTTGCATGAAAGCGTCCACCAAATAGAAGCTATGTAGTGGCATATAAATTGAATGCTAACCTGTATTGTCTAACCTTTGCCCTTACACCTGCACCTCTCTATTCCTTTGTGATTTGTGAATGGTGCATGTATTTTAATTCACTAAGGATAATTAGAATTGTATCACAGTAGTACATAAATACACTGCCTTTGGTAATGCATCCATTTCTGTGTAGAGACAACCAATAAGGCCTCTTCCTTCACTTCTATTTTTTGTTGATCCATTTCATGTGGGAATAATTAAACCTGAACCATCTCCTCCTCACTGTAACTCGACTCTAGCTGGGTGTCAATAATTTCTGTGTGTTTACGTGTGTAGGAACAAGGTCCTGGTGAGTGCCATAGTCTTCCAGCTATGCCTGGGTAATCTGCTTTGTTACTGTCCTGGAATGCCCAATATCTTCAACTTCATGCCGATCAGGTAACAGCACACTACAGCAAGTGATTCAAATGTTGTGACTTTTGAGTATCAAATGATAAATGCTAGTATTATTAATCTAAACAGGTAGAAGTGATTTGTGTACTACAATAAATGATTGCTATGGTCCAAACTGTTTTTGGTGCACTTTAGTAGTATAAGCTATTAAAGGGAGAACTGTAGAACACTGTATAATGATACACCGCTGTGGTTTATGGTTCTTCTATATGTATCTGTCTCTCTCCAGGGTCCAGTGGTGGTTTGTTCCCGTTCCATATGGTATTTTAATCTTTGTCTATGATGAGATCAGGAAGTTAGGAGTCAGGAGATATCCAGGAAGTAAGTCAACAATCCGCATCAATCCCTCCATCATTTATTCATCATCCCCTCTGTACATTCATCCAATGCATCATTAATCTTGGTCTGTCTCTCTCTCAGGTTGGTGGGATCAGGAATTGTACTACTGAGACCGAAGCCATCCATCCATCCATCCATCCATCCATCCATCATGCACAGAATGCTGCAAACCCAGTGGATCTTACTCCATTCACACCCTACTCCATTCACAATTCTTCTGCATCTCTTTGTGATCTGTGTTTTTATAGCCTAACCTATCATTTAATGTTCATATTATATTAACATTCAAGAGCCTACCTAAATCTTCTAAAGAAAATAGAAAGGTTAAATCATTACTGAAAGGCATCATTGGATAATTCATACAAATGTGCTTGTTCCAGTTCTTTGGCTGAGTGCATTGTATTTGTACAAATAAAGAATGTCTTATAAATTACTGATAATCATCCCGAATCTATATCTGAAGTAGCTACAGTTTTATGTATGTACTGTACATCAGTTCATATCTGTCTATTGTGGCGTGTTGCCTCCATGATTCAGAACAACCCACTAATAGGTTTCAGCGATTTTCTTTTCTAGCTGTTAGCATTGTAGGCCATTGTTGTTCCTTACACTAGAATACTCTGGATGACAGTTTGTATCTCATCAAAGATACTGTGTGCAGGATTTCTTCATTGATCTACAATAAGTGTATAAAATTGTAATGATACGTATGCATTAATACCTTTCCAGAACACCATGCAAACACAGGGGAAGGGGCAATGTGTCTGGGATAGAGGGATGCCAAACTGTCAAGGGAAGTTTAGGCTCAACTAAATGTTTCAGTAGTGGCCAGGCACATTACTCAGTGAAAGTAAAAGTGCAAATTGACATGTTACTCATCTGAGTTGTAGTTTTTAAAATGTGGCTATTGTTCGTAGATTGGCCTGCAGGGGGCGCCAGAGAGCAATGCAATACTGGTTTTGATTAAGCAGCCCAGTCTAGCAGAGTGCAGGTTCCTACTGGTATGTGTGTTTGTGGGAAGGAGGGCCCTCCCTCCTGACTCATTTGTCATGACTGCCGACGACCCTCATGGCTAGTGTAATAAAAGAATGCAGGGAGATGTATTCCATAATGAGAAAACATCACTCATGCTACCAGAGAACCGGGATTACAGCCGTAAAGTTCTTTAGATGCATAAATACCTCGGATGCAGTGGGAACAGTAGAATGGCAGTAGGAACACAGATGTACTGATAAAAACTGGTATAAAATAGGGTTTGTGATCAATTCAACAACCAGATGTTGGACCTCTCTTCCCTTTATAACTGAATGAAGGATGGATGCCCTTCACTGGTGTATTTTAGGCATTTTACACTAATCTAGGGAAGAGGATATTCCAATAACACACTGTTGTCGAATGCAATATAATGTGTCATGAAACAGGAATGGAAGTCATATTGTGGCATTACAGCATTTTACTATTATTTAAAACAATTGTTGACACACCATCTAAATTAAAACAGATTTTTAAAACAATGTGATGATGTTTTGCATGTGCTGTCTTCTTCCTCTCTCGTGTGCTTAGTCCGTTCTCATGCTGATGCTCCACGACAGAGCAAAGACAGCAGTTTGTTTTCAAGTGAACAAAAGACGAAACATGAATGAAATGTCTTTGTTTCCAGAATATTATGTTGATCTCAAAGCTACTTTATCTTCTGTAGGGTTCCCACAGTTTTAATGTCTCAAAACACCCTTTTACCATGTTGCATGCTTCACTGAATTAAACCAAATGCTTACCAACAGAGAAACAAGCCGACCATCACAATTTGACCACAGACGGGAGCTGTGACAATAAGTGAAACCAAAGGACTTTCCTCTGTTCCTTATTCTTCTTTCCTTTCCTCTCCGCCGTTTTCTCTTCCTCCTCTTACTCTACTCAACCTTCCACGTGGCAATCCTGTGGTCACAGTGTAGTAACCAAAGGGCAAACGTTTTGTATCTCCTCTTTTCTTCCTTTCCCCCTCCTCTTGTTCCCATCTTCTTCTCCTCTCCTGCCTCCTCTACTCGACTTTCCAGATGGCGATCTTGCCGTCGCGGCATGCAGAGCCGCTGAGGACGTAGCGGTCCTCAGCAGAACAGAGTGTCTGGACGCTGTCTGAGTGGGCCTGCAGCTCCTTCTCCACAGCATGACTCTCTGGGTCCACCACCAACACCTGACTTCTCAGCTGACCGTCACGCTGACCCTCGACACCACTGCCGCTGTGACAGCCCACCCAGATCTGAGGAGAGGGCATTAAGAAAAGAAAGTAGAAGAGTGATGATGGGAGAGGTAAGAAATGAGAGGATAAAAAGTGAAGGAAGGGGAGGAGAGGAAATTAAGAGAATGTTTTGGGGGAAAGGTGAGGAGTTTAGAGGTGAAAGGAGGATGGAGGGAGATGGGAGAGGCAAGGTACAAGGCACAATAATGTTACCAATCAAATGAACAACATGCATAATGGCTCCAAAAGATGTTATTGTGTATAATGTTGCCATATTATAGCTAACCTGGTCCTTGACTCTAATCATACAGGCGACTCCAGAGCTGCCCGGCAGGGAGATTCTCTTAAAGGGACGGCTGAGGTCCTTTATGTGCCACAGACACAGCTCCCCAGAGTCTGCACAACCCGTCCACAACTGGCCTCGCTGGAACACATACATACACACACCAAGAGGAGTCATATTTAGCACATGCATTTTACTGTGACAAGTTTCTGTTGCCCCCCTCAAATCTAGACAAGCTGTGGCCTTCAACATGCAAACTTAAGCATGGAGAGAAATGAATGGCAACAACTAAACTCCAGGCAGGTACCAGTAAACTGAGGTTATATCTTAACATACAAATGTTAACACAAGAAAAGTTGTTGGTGAATATTTGAATCTGCAGTGGCTACTGGGCCAAAAGTTACCTAAATCCAGCAACCTCAAGATTCTTTGGATGCCAAACATTTGATGAGGATATCTTACAATGACCTGCTTGATGTCATACTGGCTTGCATGATTCATTCGTTGACCAACCGATTGACTGGGTTGGCTAGCTGATTGATTGATTGATTGATTGGCTGAATGACTAACTGACTGCTGGATTGCTTGATTGACTAAAAGACTGACTGCAGCATCACCTCCAGGATGAGGATAAAGCTGCTGAAGCAACTGGGCATGCTCCGTAGGTCATCAAGAAGTGCCATCTTCCTCTGTGGTGCCCCATTCTTCCTCAGTTCCACGATGCTGTCACCACAACCTGCACATACACAACCACAGCCACAACAAAAACACAAAATATTGTTTACTCTTCATTTTCACTAAAACGGGGGGAAGTTAGAGGTGTATGTGTGTGAGAAAAAGAAAGAAAGAAAACATGTTGGCACAAGTGAGATAAAGAGTTTTACAGATACAATTACACGTGGATAACTGAGCTAGCAAGCTAAAAATACAGGGGGGAAATAAAAAGAAAAAAGAGAGGAGAGAGTGCACATACAGCACCACAGCATGCCATCATGGATCTGTATGGAGGAGAGGCGGTCACAGCTGAGATGGATCTGTCGCTTCACTTTGAGACTGGACGAGTCCCACTGCAGAATGGTCCCATCGCTGCTACAGGAATATGGCTGCTGACTAGGAGAGAGAGAGAGGGAGAGAGAGAGAGAGAGAGAGAGAGAGAGAGAGAGACTGTCATTTGAAAAGGTTGCTTAAGACACACATGCTTTTTGCAGTGCTGAAAAATGTCCACTTAAAACAGTTGGTTTGTAGTATATTTATATTACAAGAGCTATCCGGACAGCTGTGCTGCTGTAGTGGCAGGATGCTACTAACATTATAAACTGTTGGTAGGTGGTATTGGTATATCCTAGCTTGTGTTGTCACATGACTCATGGTATACATTTAATGTTTAATGTGTCATTGACTTTTAAGATTATCTTGTAATGTGTTTTGTGTACATTTGCTCCCTTTTCCTCAGTTGATGTTTTTGAGTGTCCGGAAAAGAAGAAGACAAAGCAATGATTTAATAAAAAACAAAACTAGATATCTTGGGCCTATATGAAGATAAGACGACTGGACAGCTAAGTGAACTAGAGGTGATCATCTCTACCTGTTACCTGTTCTGCTGATCTCTGGTGTCCACAGTGAAGCCAGTCACTTCATGTCTGTGCTCAGTCAGTTGCTTGTTGCAGGACATGCTGCGAGTGTTGATGATGTAGATCACTGAGTCCTGGGAACCAATCCACACCTGCTCCTGGACCAATCCCAGCATGCAGTTCTACAAGCCATGGAAGAAGAAGGTAAGAGACAGGATGAGTTTCATTACACTTTGAGTCTGAGATGATGATGATTGAGTAGTAGTAGTAGTAGTAGTAGTAGTAGTAGCAGCAGCAGCAGCAGTATTAAGAAGAATGCATATACATAAGGATTGTATGTAAGTTTGTATCTATGGAGGTTACAATAATTTCTTCTATTTGACAACCCAGAAATGTTAGTATTTATCTAGCTCTGTTTCAATGCACCACTGAGGAAGGGCCGAACATTTTGCTCCTGGTAAAAGAGCAGATCTCTGTTCTTACCAGCTGCGATGCGCCGAGCTGGATGCAGTCCTGCAGCATGGACCAGCTAGCTGCATCAAATACAACCACCCTGCCTCCACTCAGAGCCACCCACAGCTTAGGGTTCCCATCTCCCTCTGAGTCACTGCAGCTCAACTGACCTGGAGAGAGAGAGTGTTAGGGTTAGGAGAGGAGGAGAGGGTGGTGGATGTGGAGAAAGAGAGAGAGGGAGGAAAGTCAGAGAGACAGAGGGACAGAGGGAGAATGACACACATATGACTGTGTATTTTAAGCAAATTATATGACTGTTCATAGGGATACACACAAAACACAAACCTGCAAGACTGCAATAAGGATGTTAATCAATCACATTTAAAACACACACACACACACACACACAGGAGATATGAACCTTTGAACATCATACAGACATCCAGCATGTTTCAAGCCATTTAAAAATGTTTGAGGAAGTTCTATACATTACAACTTCCTTGCAGAGTATTCATTTGACTGTCATCGCAAAAACAGGAACAAACATACAAAAATCGTGCCTCCCCACTCTACTTAATATAAGTCATGTGAGTAAATTTACAGTACAGTGAACAAACCGGTGGCAGTCAATACGCAGGAACACTTTGTCACAGTGTGAACAACTTAAGAGTCTAATACTGTATAAAAGTCATTAATACAACAAGAAGTGGTTTCAGTATGTCAACACTGATTATTATTACACAGAATCAGAATCAGAATCTTTATTTAGCCATAACATGTAAACACATTTAGGAAATTGCCTTGGCGTGACAGTGAAGTGCAGTCTAGAAGTTGATTACCACTACACAGAAATAGATTATCATACAAACTTCTCTGATGTTGTGAACTATAAGAGTTTTTCTGGTTTCATTCATTTAGAACCGGACTAAAAGTACATATACTGTGCTTGATTTACACAGAATATTCTAACAGGGCATTTTGTATTGGCTGGGGTGGAGCAAACTAGCAAGCAAACTAGGATCTAGGATTCCACCTTTTGGCTTTTAGATTTAGTTAATACCGTAAACCATTTTTCATCATCATGTTTGTGGATTGCAAAATATCATCCCGCGATATATTGTTACACACGTAGTTTCAATATTGATGTCGAAAGGAGCCAGCTGAGGTGGTTAGGGCATCTGATCAGGATGCCTCCCGGACGCCTCCCTTTGGAGGTTTTCTGGGCACGTCCCACTGGGAGGAGACCCCGAGGCAGACCTAGGACCCGCTGGAGGGACTATATATCTCTCCTGGCCTGGGAACGCCTCGGGATCCCCCAGGAGGAGCTGGAAGGCGTCGCTGGGGAGAAGGACGTCTGGAATACCCTGCTTAGCCTACTGCCCCCGCGACCCGACTCCGGATAAGCGGTGGAAAATGGATGGATGGATGGATAAAATATATTTCTCTGTTAGGTAAGTACATTATCTTGCCAAACCTGCACAGAAGGGTGTCAATGTGAAGTGGAATATTGTTTATGTTATTTGAGGCACATTGTACAGTACCTGGTGTATATAGTAATACATGTACAGTCTGAGATTCAGCCAGATCCAGTGATGGATTGATCTTGTGTTTCAGAGTCTCTGAGGTGGTCTTATTCACCATCATGGGTACTGAGAGAGAGAGAGAGAGAGAGAGAGAGAGAGAGAGAGAGAGAGAGATTAAATTAAATAAGCACATACACACATACAGAGATAATGAAAGGGAGAAAGATACAGAAGAAAAGGAAACAGGAAGGTTAAAGTTAAGTGATATTCTTGTCAAAAGACACATTTCTCCTTTTAAGATCAATAAAGTATCACAGTAGAGGAATGAGCCCATACCTTCATGCTTGACCTTGTCAAAGTAGACTAGCTTAGAGGCAGCACAGATGGACCTCTGGGTCTGCAGGCAGCCCACTACAGCATCCATTAAGAGGACATTGGTCAGAGCCTGGGCCATATACTGAGGGTCCTAGAGAGACATAGGAGCTATATGTAAACTATATGTCACTATAGTACACCAGGATAGGATACCAGTAAACTCACAGGACATAAGTCAGAAATAAAACCTACTAAGTGACCAAAACGGAATTTCAAGTATCCAAACTTCTCACAAATTGAAATCCATTCTCAAAAGGTTCACAACAGCCAGGTCCTATTTTAGTAGTATACACTTTAAGTAGAGAACATTGGTCAGCAGCCGGCGGGGTCAGCCCATGTGTTTTCGGGGCCCTTAGGCAGACTGCGGTGTACCTTGTGTTGGTCGGCCATCTTGCGTCCGGCCCACATCTCTTTCACCACTAGATTCCAGAGGTCAGTCTCTGTCTTCAGATTGGCCTCAAACACCTCAGTCCTGCTGGAGGTCTGGATACGAAGGGAAGGAATACGAAGGAGGAGGAAGGGAGCTGTGGAGATCTTCACCTCCTAGAGAGAGAAAGAGAAATAGATAGTTGTTTGAGGATAATTTAATTTCTTTCAAGTAAATATCTGGATTTTGTTTTTTAGCACACTATACCTGAATGTCTCTGAACTTGGTGATTTCCAGGAAGCCAGGTCGTCCCTCGGTGAGCAAGAACAGACGCTTTTGCGTCATGGCGATTTTGCCAACGCCATGGGAGGTCTTGACACAAGACGACAACTTGTAGACACACTCACTGTTTTCAAGTTGGCCAATGACCTCGGAGGGCAGGTTGACGTCCTGCGCCTCAGCCTCTGTCTCCTTCCAGAAGGTGTAGAAGACTCTGAAGAGTTCGGGGTCCACCTGCTTCTGATTTCCTGGGACAGAGAGAGAGAAATATACAGACTCACAGATGATGTGCAGTAGAGATGCAAGCAGATACGATAGACACATAAAATACATCCTCAAACAAATGCCACAAATACATCCATGAATACATACAGATACAAAAAACACATGCTAAGGCTCACAAACATATTAAGTAACCAGTTCCACATTGATTCTTGTTTACATATATCAATTATATCATAGAATTGTGTAAATTCTTGTGATAATAAATGACCGTCTGACATCACAAGGCTCCAAAGTCTTGTGATCAAAACGCACACCCAGACAACCCTTCCCAACCATTCACACATGCTTTTAATTTAACCCAAGAGCCATAACACATACCACTTCAGTCTTGTTATAATTCTGTTTTCGTCTTCTATCCATCCATGCATGATTAGATTTCACATCAATTAAAATCAACACAAAGAAGGAAAGAAGCCATGCCAGGACAAACAACTGTCCTGAAGGAGCTATAAAGACATCAGATATGTTTTGCAGCATTCCAGCTATACTTGACAGCATAAAGTAGAAAGAAAAGATAGATGAGAGAGAGGGGATTACATGCAACAGGCGTCATGAATGTATAAGCTACCTGGTCGATACCAGGCAAATACTGAAGAATTTCCCCAGTACTAAAAGCTAATACCACATAATGTGAGAAATCAAACCAAGTGACTTAATTTTCTGCTTCTCTCTGTGTCCTAAGACACAAAACTAATGGTTTATGCCAAAGCAAAAGTAATGAATGGACTCTGTGTCCATCAATAAGTCGAGTTCTTGAGATTGTTATTTGCAGCGGAATAGGGGTATTGGTGCATGTCGCTGTTCACTTTCTTAGGGATTGTTGTCATGCTCAAATCAGGAAGGGAGGGGGAAGAGTGACTGGAAGACTGTTAGCACAACAAAGACCTAAAATAACCTAAAGAACAAAGTCTCTTACCGACAGTGAGAGCATCAAATAAGCGGTGTATGGTTGCAACATCCTTAACAATCCCAGACTCTTGAACACAGCGCACAAACTCGTCCTGATGCAGATGTGTTCTGGGAAGCTCAAATTTCTTAACATGGTCATTAGACTGCACCGATGGCTTCTCATTCTCTGTTTTCACCTAATGGACAAGAAAAACAAACATCATCACCAAAACAACAGCAAAATCATAAATAGAAACAAGAACAACAACAACAATATCATCAACATCACAAGCAACAACAGAAAGAACATCAACAACACCATCATCATCACCATGACATCATCACTAACAACAATATCATTATCATCATGAACAACAACCACAACAACAACAGAAACAAGAACATTATCAACCATCACCAACAACAACCAAAACAACAGAAGCAACCACTACACCATGGTCAATAATAATACCTCATTATCAATAATCACCAATCACTTCATCAACAAGTTAACAGTTAAAGTTAGCTTGATGTCTTTCCGCCACAACTGTGTCATACACATATTATTTTATAATACTTGCTCCTCAACTATGTCAAATGTGAAATTTCTAAAATTGCATAGTAAATATGCTTCTTTTGCTGAAACGGTTTTGAAAACTGTTCCACCACTTCTTCTTCGTCGTCTGGGCGGGATGTAGGTGTTCATCCTCATTCCCCAGGCTCGGGGTCGAGGGTTTATCCTTTTACCACCCCGGCCTGGGGAATAGGATCACCCGGGGCTACACTTCCGGACACACCTCCAGAAGCCACGCCATCGTCTTGTCGTCCAGGACCGACAGACCATGCATCCCGTTGGGTGCCCGGTAGATTGGGCAGTCCAGGATGACATGTTCTGCGGTTTGTTCCTCGGCGCCACATTCACACGCCGCACAGGACGCCAAGCCCCATCTGTGCATAGATGAGCGGAAGCGTCCAACGCCAGTCCGGAGACGGTTGAGCCTCGTCCAGGCCAGAACAAGGGGGGGGAGGGGCCTGTGACTGGGACGAGGCTCCGGAGCCTGGAGGTGTTCACCTCCCACTCCGTGCGCCAGACGTAATCCGCCTGTCCTGCCGCACTGATGTTGAGATCTCCGCATTTCTGCAGGAGATCCCGTGCGGCACAAATGGGT
>CABFOS010060215.1:5364-21559 GCA_900660315.1 Diretmoides pauciradiatus | reverse complement strand
TCCTACCTACCTAGGTAGGAATAACCTGTTGTGTCTGATATAAAAGAAAATACTATTTAAGTTAAAGTATAGACACTATGAACCTCTTTGGATTAAGATGCTGTGTCCGCCGCTGCCTCTTCAGCAGCACTTAGAATTTTTTTTGAATCCACCAACAGTCTAAGCAACGCCACCTCCCCAATCAGAGATGGCCCCTGAAACCACGCCCCCACAACATGCACTGCAGAGACAACAATAATATTAAACAGATGGGTCGTCCAATCAAAGGTGAAGGGCTCACATTGGATTGGTTGTCCCATTTTTGGCCCCTGCTCCTCACACAGACGCTCAAATTACGTCATTGATGTGTCAAATATCTTATGTCACTGATTACTGTTGAATACATTCCAGATATATGAAGATTTTTACAATTTTGCCATAAATAAACCGGCGGACACAGCACCTTTAAATTAGCATCTATTATCTAGTTAGTAACTAGTAAAATTACAAAGCGACTAGTAGCTGGCAGAACACTGACTAGTGACTATGTACTAGTGATTCATTTTATAGTGCTGTTTAAATAAATGATAAAATGGGCTTCTGTACTTGGTAGAGTGGTTGGCTGATGCTTAGTTTGTAGTCTCTCGCTAACTGACAGGTGTGAAAGCAAACAGACCCTTTCTGTATGTGAAGCAACCTAAATTATACAGACGGACGAGACGGTGCACAGCTGTGTACTGAACATTTCACAATTTTTATCAAGGGCAATTTGTTATACCTTTCATCATCTCTGTGCTGAAATAAACACCGGCTGTTCCATAACATATGAAAATTTTAGGGATTCATATTTGTTTTACAAAAATAACTAGTATTTAATCCCAAGAAACAGATCCTTCTTCCTGGTTAGACTGATGTGCTGCAGAAAAACAACGACGGCATTTTAACTCATGTAGGACTGAGTGTGTTTTGGTAGTCTGCCAAGAGCACAACTTCACTCTTGAAAAATAGAAACAGTAACTTAGGAACCTCTTCCTAAGGTTATAATTAGCTTGTAGAGAATGACATGTAATTATAATTTATCACTCTTTAATTCACTGTGCACTGCACTGCCTCCCAACCGTGCCACATTCCATTGCCATATCTTTAACTTCCCAATAACCACTGTGTACTACTGTATAAAATGTACTATAATTGACGGGAACTTAGATAGCTGTGTTTTTGTCATGAATAAACTTAGAAATTACCATTTTCAGCTAAATGATAAGTTGAGGATAGTGTCTGACTGGCACAGTCAATTTAATAATCCTAAACCCAATGAAGGCCTATAACCATATATTTATCCTAGAACCTATGCAAGGTCCTAACATGGCTGTAGCACTTGCCTCTGCATGCATGTGTGTTGTTGAATGTATGTACAGTATGTGTGAGCCTGTGAATGGAGCAAGTTGCGAGAAAATGAACAGATGGGGAAAGACAGCTGTGGTTCTTAAAAGGTACAGCATGTCCACTTTCAGTGCCAACAAATCAAAGAAACAACATTTACAACTCAGGATAAGATCAGAACGAAACCTGAAACCCTAATATAGGCCGTCATAGTAACCACATTATTTCCCCAATTACATTACCATGATGTGAAACCATATGAATCTGAGTTCTTTTTCACCACCTGCCTCTTACTTCAGCCACTATCGCCTTTCTCCATCAGAGATTTTGATTCATTAAATGCGGAGGACTGGGCTGCAAACCTCCAGCTGGCGTTTGACATCGCTGAGCGTGAATTTGGGATCCGGCCATTCACATCTGGGAAGGAGCTGTCTGCTGGCCAGGAGCTGGATAAGACCAGGATGATTACCTACCTGTCCAAATTCTATGAGCTCTTCCGTGGCACACCTCTACCTGCCTCAGGTAGTCTAATCTTTAGTCTTTACCTCTATAGCAGACACACTTTACGGATCAGGGGAACACTATCATTGTCATCCCCTAAAGTTATGAACCTGTCCTCAAGATACATTCTCCTTTGTTTCTCAGCCCACTCTTCTTTACGGTATAGTGTGTCTAAGTTATGTAAAATACACCTATGTAAAATACCTATGAAATTTCATTTAGTTCCCTGTGGAAGGATCCCAGTGTTGCTCAACCCTATTATTCAAGTATGAGAGGAATGTGTCTCTATACCAGAAGTGAATATTCTAGGAAGCTCTAGGACCACTGACTTAGAGAGAGACTAGTGCATGTGCCCGTTGGGGGCGTGCCCATTCGGGGAGCGTGCACATGCACTTCCTTGGGCCATGAGCAATACGGCCGCCAAGTGTGAAGTCAATCGGATGAATGGTTCTCGAGATATACAAAGGACACACACACACACACACACACACACACACACACATTTCTCGCTTTAGTTAGATGTTGGAAGAGAGCTATCTATTTCTAGAGCTCAGCCAGACACTTCATTCACAGCAGTGCTATTTAATGCTTATATCTATGTTGTACTATTTGGCCTTGGTCAGTCGTCTACGTTCCTCTGACCTGCAGCCGAGTGCTTCTAGTAGACTAATGCTTCTAGAAAGAGGCCTTTATTTATTAGTGGAATTTTTCATTTGACAGATATTCTGGCCTCCTCTTGTTATGCTCCTAATGTAAAAGGACATGTGTGGTGACATTATTAAGCATTTATGGCTGAGTGCTGTGGAAAATATCAAAACTTTAATCCAGTCACATGTTATACTGCAGGTTCCAGACGGTCTGATGAAAACAATGAAGATTACCCATCAAAGGAAGTCAGAAGTATCAATAACGTGCTCAATCTTACGCTGCCAAGGAAACGCGTACCAAAGGTAACCCCACTCTGCAAGTCTGATGTATGGAACACAACAATTTGACCGTCTCTTTGCATTCCAGTATCATTTTCTACAGGTTACGTAGGATTTATTGTATATACAGTACATTCAGTATGTCATTGTCAAATGAATTGGGAAGGGTGCTACTGTACATTCTTATGGCTGGTGTTAACTTACCTGCCTGGGACTGTGAGATAATTCATCTCATTTCCTTGCGCTGTCATTTCAGGATGAGAGGAAGTTAGACGGCACAGACCCCACTTACAAAAGGAGGCGAAAACTCTGCAGTTATTTGGAGGAGGTTTGTTAAACTATGTCAAAATGGAAAATGACCCACTATAGAGACCTGTTGGACCTTTGTAGGATCTCCCTGTGTCTCTGTCTCTGCATATAGGCCACTAACCTCTCCAGTCAGAATGGCTCCTCTATGCGTGAGGAGCGTGAGCCCAAGGAAAACAAGGTGCGCTCCATGGCCACTCAGCTGCTGGCCAAGTTTGAAAGCACGCCCAGCTGCACGCTCCGGAAACAAGTAAGAACCATGACAATGTGTTTCAGGTTATTTGATTTTATTTTGCTTATCTCCTTTACTGAGACATACTAATTAAGAACTTGTACAACTATAGGATGTAAATAGGTGGGTAGTGTTTAATGTTTAATAGATTTTATATCTATTGTTGTGATCTGCAGTGTTTTTTCATTTTTTTAAGTCTAAGACAACATTCTTTTGATGAATGCCAGGATGACTATAGTCTTATTTCTAGCATGACATCTTTTCTGCCTTTTCTACTTTCATGCCTTCCTGTTAACTCTTTTCCAAACCTTTCCCTGAGACTGCAAACATTCAGTCAGGCTGTGAGAGGTCCTCCACGCTACACTCTCCTGAGCTGACTGAGACTCCATGTATCAGATTCAGGCCGCCAGTCCCACCTAAACCTCCCTGCAAGACACAGGTAGACTGCAGCAGCCACAAGGAATAGCAGATAACACACATAGTACAAACAGATGCAAAGGTTTTGGGACAGTGTTTGAAATTAGTTAGAGAACCCCCCCCCAATATATCAGCAACTGAGATCTTTGCTTATATATATGAACATGTCACTCTCTAGAAACAAAAGGGAAAACAGAGCTTTACTTTACTGTGTAGCTTCACTGTCCCATGTGGAATGTTTGGTTGCTTTATGGTGAACAATGCCACAGTTCATATATGGTCAATGTTTTTCCACTTTCAGTCTGCAACCGCTGTCAAAAATGCAGCAGAGCTCACAGTCCGACTGCCACCTAAGCCACTGCCCAAACCCCAATTCCAGCCTCCACTCCCGTCCCAGTCCCAGCGCCCCACCAGCCAAAAGCATTCTCTTAAAAAAGTCAGACATGCTGATCAAACACATGCTCAGACACAACCCCAGCAGCCTCAGCCTGAGAGTGCAGACTTCCCTGGCTATTCTCCCTCCCGCCACTCAGCAGTCCTAGTCATGTCAAGAATGCTCCAACGCCTCAGGGAGGTGGATGACAAAATCTCAGAGGTGAACACTATCTCCTCCTTCTCCTCTTTCCATCTTTATCTTTTAACTGTTTCTCTCTTTCTTTTACGTCTTCCCTTTTTAAACCCTTGTGATAGTCGCATGTTCTGATTTCCAAAAAATGCCCCGAAGTGAATGTTGATTATATATCATGCCCTGATTATACCTTTAGGCTTGTGTAATATGTAGTCAGAGGGTGAAGTCAGGCCCTAATTATCCAGCCTGACCATAATGGCAAGAGCAGGCCTACAGACCTGGCACAAGCCAAGACAGACACAGGCAGATTATTGGCCAGTCTAAGTCTTTGTGGAACAGTTCTGCCAGGGTAAAGTGTCCTATACTTCCAAACTGCAGACAGAGGCTTAGGTCTGAAAATAAGCTATTTTGATTATTGAGATTAGTTAGCTGGCTTCCCTTGACTCGGGCTAACACTGCAAAAATGTCATTTAGTCTAGCATCAAGTTTTGAAATCTGATTTTTGTAGAAACAAACTGGGGGAAAAACTGCCAGTGATGTGAGACAATTGTACATTTTCCAATGCAGTTTCACTTTTCTGAAACATTTTAAGTTATTTTACATTGGAAACAAGTGGAATTGTCTCACCTCAATGGCAGATTTCTTCACTTTAACACTCAATACTAGAGTAGATTACTTATTAAGTTGTATATGTTTTTGCAGTGAACTGTACTTCCCTGTACTCCCCCTGTCCCTGCTCCTTCTGCCAGGTCTGTGTGGCCGTCTCAGTCTACTGTTTCAAGACCATAGTATGAGCGGTCTCATCAACTGGGGTGTGAAATTAATGTAATAAAGCCGCCTTCCTTCCACACAGCGACGTCATTGTTCTCCTCCACACAATACACACTTAGCTGTCAAAGCTTACTTTCTATTGGGAAGGTAGAACAGAACGCTCTTTCATCGTTTTGTAGTCCTTATTAAGTGGTTAATCCTCTACCTAATTATGTCTACACTCAGACCCAGTCATTTGTTGGTGGGAGAATGTGTCTTACTGTACTGAGGGGGTGAGACTGATGCCTTTTCGTTGTTCCTGTGCTCCGTGTCATCCTGCAGAAGAAAGCTCAGACACAACATGCTAGAGAGTTTCACAAAAAGAGTATACAGGAGAAAGCTGTTCACCTCAGTGGGTTATTCTCAGGGGACAACACCTCAATACCCAAGGTGACTGTCTGAAGCTTGAGCTCTGACTCAATACCTCCTTGTCTTGCTTGCACCTGTGTGTTGATTTGCATGCAACAGCATGTTTGGCATCACAATTTGTTGCATGTAGTAATTTTACCCTTCGTGGGTTCTCTAGATTACTCAACACACAATTATGTCTAGAAGCATAGAATCTTCTAAAAGTGCTATGATTTTTGTCAAAATGTAGCCAAGCCAAGACTTATGTTCACTTTGTTTTTTGTGGCTCGCTGTAACCAGTAGACGCAGATGATTTCATACTCAGGGTAGACAGCACTGCTAGGATTCTTTTTAATCACCTTCATATATTGACATAACAAATCTCTAGTGCGTGTCTTATCTTTCAACAAGGAAATTTAAATTCCATCTTGCCCAGGCAATTCATTGGCTGAGGTCATTGAATTGTTTTTCTATACTCCTTGAGAGACGGACTGTGCAGTAGAACTTGGACTGGGACAAATTCTCTCAGCTCTCTTTAATAGTGTGTTTACCACAGTGATTATCCTTCATATACAACATCATAAAAAACAAACACAAACAGATCTGAATAATTTATCATTACATTTCTTATATATCTGTAGCACCTGTCTCTTAAGACACTATTACTATTCCCTGATTCTGAAAATACGATGCATTTATTCAGTCAATGTGTTTTTACATTAAAGCTTTATTTACCAGGAATTGCTTCAATAAAGTTAATAATGTCAGAAACATGTTTCTATTTAACTTGCACAGTAGCAGAGGCTCAGCATGTTTATCCAAGACAGCACACAGAAACTCTTTTTGACTCTTTATGACTTCCAACAAGTTTCTTAGCCCCTACTTTACATTTTCCTTATATAGTCTCTTAATTGTGCCTTGTGTTGTTAGTTTCCAGTGTTCCTCACTGAAGAGAACTGGATATGTTTGTGGTGGCACTTTGCGGGTTCCTCTGCCCCACCCATCCCTGACAATCTCAGAACTCAATGGCCAGATGCACTACCATGACCTCATCTTACTGTAGTTAAATGAAAAGGAACTTCACTAAGTAGCAAAATATTCTATATGTTTGGATCAAATGTTTCTGCAGAGCATTTGGGGAAATTTATACTATTACTTATTAAAACATTCACTCACTGATTCTCAGTGAATCCTCTGCGGTTGTCCGTATATCCATATGTATGTCTATGTCTTGTTTTCTGATTTTTTTCTTACATTCCTCCCTTTCCTGTCTTTTCCTCTGCGTTGAATGCTAGCAGGCAGTTGGGAAGACACGGGTCACCCTGTCTAAAAACAACCACAGACCTAGAGCCTCTCACAGCTCACCCCCACCTTCTCCTTAATTGTCACCTTGTCACCTTGCTTATCACCACTGACATCCCTGGTGAGCGGGTCTGTCTGAACTAAAAATATGGAGCTTGCTGATGGATAGCCATGAGCATGTGGCCTGAGCTACATTTAGACTGAACTGGCACTCCATCAGTATCTGTCTACAAGTAAAAATAATGAAATATCTGAAAAACAAAACAGCAGTAAGCAACACTTTAGTATATTTCATGAGGTGTAAAGGTCATATCTTCAAGTGTTTTCAGGTCAGGTTTATTTGGTGAAAATGGTAAAATCATTCCTGGTTGATAACTGTTTCTCAATGAAAAGAACGTGCCTGTGGTTTGTTGTGCAACATTTGTATATGGCATGAAGTTGGTACTCTCATGTTGTAGGGTTTTGCTGGTGTGTCATAAATGTTATGTGATTTTTTTGAAAGTCAATGTAAAAGTTGAAACAGTATTGATGAATGTGCCTTTGGGCTTTTATAATATTCTTATTCTTGTGTCACAAATGTGTCATTAAGCAGGTTTCAAGTAAGTGGGTTAGCATTAGTGAATGTTAGCCTCAATTATAATGAGACGGCAAACTCCATAATTGTCATTATTTCAGTTCACTGACCATCCCCTTAGCCAATACTCTGTGTTTTGTTTCCAGGGTTCTGTACGAAGGCCATTGCCCCAGTCAGACGACAAGTGCCACTCATGTGAGAAGCGTGTTTATGTGGTGGAGCGGGTCTGTGCCGAGGGGCTCTATTTCCACAGGGAGTGTTTTCGGTGTGACACCTGCAGCTCTGCCCTGCGCCAGGGAGCACATGCCTTTGACTCTGAACAGGGTACGTGTCATCAAATGTCAGCTCTCATCAGTTCTCTCACAGTATTGTGCCCAAATATTACTCAAAGAGCAAAAGCAAGATCATTCAGTATTCAGTTGTCTTTTCTGACATACCTTGCATGATAATTGGTATAATCTTACAGGTAAATTGTACTGCAAACTTCATTTTGCACAACGCAAAAATGGGACAACACTACGGAGGAATTTCTCAGTAAAATCAGTAAGTGCCTTAATTTGCTTCTTCATTATCATCAAAATATTTGCAATAAATGTATTCTCTTATTATTCTTTCTGCCCTACCCACTCTCTCAGAATCATTATGGACCTGGGGTCCAGGAGAGATCTGCCACCCAGGCTGCTAATACAGAAGAGGCTCAGTCCTGCACCACAGGCGGCCTGCAAAGCCAGTCAGCAGCAGGTACCTTAAGCTCACGTCTAAGGAAACACCTGAGCTGGCCTCTGAGTTTGGCTCGTACTGTGTGTAATACCCCCTGGTACCTGTCCCACTGGGTGCATAGAACAGCACAGGTGCTCGCTCTCCACCTTAGGGACAATGCCCAGGACTACGCATTACTGTATGAGCTACTGAGCATGGGCCTGCCTTTGCTGCTTATATTACAAGAAATGCTGTTGCAGATGTACACCGAGGCGGTACCCACTGGGTCAATCACTTTACAGCCTCTACTACTGTGGTTGGAGGAGAATATTGGCCACAGGCTCATCTAGAGACTCAACAGCCCCTATCTATTATCCTTAACCCCTGAACATTATTCCAAGTGCCAGTGGGTCTGTGGCCTAGGTGCACATTAACTGTTGTTTGTGTCTTGTCGTATGATGGTGGGCATGTGATTGTAAACTAGCACCTTTTTAATGTTTACTCACTTATTACAGCATAACTGTATGTATATTTAGTTCTCAGTGTGTTAGATGTACTTCTGCACCAGCCAAAGAGACACTGTAGATTGCACATGCAACCTTTTGCAATTCATTACATGACTACATGATGTATTTAAATTGCAACAAATAGTTTTGCAGAGGGTTTGTTGAGGAAGCAGTACATTCTGTGTTAAAACAGGTAAGATAATTAATTATTATTTTTTACCTGTTAATAGAATATAATTAAAATATATTTCAAGTGTGAAAACAAAACCAAAGACTGCACTCAGACTGCTGGAATCATCCAATCATCATTGCTGTGGAATTTAATCTTTTATAGACTGGCTTGGAAAATGGACCCAGCAATTAAATTGCTTAACTCAGGTTATGACATATTTCTTTAATCATTTAAAGTGATCTATGAGACTAACTTGAAGCACTTTATCTTTGGGAACTGCCTGAGCCTGTGTCAAACTCCGGTCTCCAGGTTTTGGTTTGGGCATGGACATGTGCTCCTGTCATCTGTTTTTTATTGTTTGTTTTACACTAATGTGTAATTGTATTATAATCACCACACTAAATGTTTACTATTATTATTACTGTCTTTTTTCTTTTTCTTTTACTGAAAACTCAAATTCCCCAGAGTATCTCTAGCAGAACTTTTGAGAGCTGTAGATGCTTTGGGGTTCCTCCAGTATTTTGGACGAGACGTTGCTGCCATCTACTGTTGATCTTCAGGAAAAACATGAAGGCAAAATTAAATTAAACCCTCCCCCTTTTATTTCCCTCCATACAACATGGCACATCATTTAGTATGAAACAACTGGTTTAGGGAAGGATATCAGATCTTATTTTCAATAGAAGCTGGGTAATATGGTGTGATGTGTTTGTATGTGAATATCCTTGCCACTCATTGCCTCAAAAAACTGAAAGCCACCCAACCATCCTTATCTGACCACGCTATTGAAGCACTTTAGAATTATGGAGTCCCCCCCCCACCCCTAGCAATTTATCTCACACAGCAAGAGTGAAATGTTCCTTGCAAAACCTGGGGGGTCAAGGCAATCAGTTTTACAAGTGTTTATAACATGATATGTTGAGTATGAAATATGGCATTTTTTGTTTTGAAATTAGGTACATAATATACCATATTGGATTAGTTAATCCGATGAATGTTGAATCAGTTTTTCGTAATCTTCTTCTGGTTTACAGTGCAGCAGACCTCAGTGTTTTCAATATCCACAAGGGACTTCTTTTTTATATATATATATATACAAATGGACTATACTGTATATGTTATACTCATCTGTATAACAAGAAAACAGTCATGCAAACGATAAAGGTCATGTACAACAGTGCCAACATCAAAAAAGCATTCCTTGTAAAGATATTGTCAAGATAAGTCTTTTGTTTTGATAATCAAACATTCACTTTAAACTACTTTTATTCATGCCTTTCTTTTCTGTTATGTTCTCTGTGTTTTAGATCATTTTCTTTCTGGCATCTCTTTGCCCTCATTCACCTGAAGCTTTTTCTGAAGTTTGTGTTGCTGAGCCACCGGGATGGTTAAGAGAAATTACATATTAAAGGTGATCACTTGCATGGTCACAATGTCTTGTGGACGTAATTGTGGTGTGGCTGCAGATACTGACTTTTGATTAATATAACTGACCCATAGTGTCTGTTATTATATAAGCTTTATATTACTAATGCCTGAGGTCTGCCAAAACAAAACTGCAAACGTTTTTTTACAATACTGTTTTATAATTAAAGATACTCCTTTTAAGTCACACTGGGTTTCAGCATGACTAAAAAAAATGGCTTCACTGCTTGTCGTTGATCCACCACTACGGATGTTCCTGGGGTCGGAATTTAGAAAATCAGTTGCTTGCATCTTTACACTTTATGATAACAGGGATTCATACCTGAACAAACAGCCTCCGGATACATGATTCTCATCTTGAAAGGGTATAGAGAGATTTACAATACTGTAGATACTGTACAACATTTTTCAATAAATAATCATTGGTTTAAAGATGACAATTTCTTAACTGGAGCAAAATGTTCTAATCTTGAGAGACTGATGATTATAAGAAATTAATGAATATTTGTTTTGGGTTGCAATGGAAGATAATACCCATCAATTTTTGGAAACTTTCCATGGTAGTTTTACATTTTTGGAACTTATGGAAATAAATATATGGAAATAAATGTAATAAAATTGTACGGTGTTTTAAAAATCTTTTGCGTATCGAATAAAACATATTTCCCCAGGACTCACCTGCTCACCTGCACCTGTTCAACCTGGAGAATTACTGTATTTAGTGAAATCAGCAGGTTGTTGCCAGCAGAGACAAACACACCCCAGATAAGGAGAATCACAACAATATCTCATCACGATATTTAATTGTTTCCATACATTCTAAAATTAACATAAAGATGTAATGTAATGTTTCCATGTTCCTATTTCTAGTCTGTTAAAACAGACACAAATTACTTGCCAATTGTATGCTCTAAAAACGGCTTGGTCCTACTCAATGAGAGACCAGAGGTAATCAAAATAGCTGATTACCTTTAAATTTAGCTAACTGATTACTTTTAATATATTACATATTTGCTGAGTAATCCACCCAACCCTAGTGCAAACACATCGTTCTATCTATCTAAATCCTGGAAAACTAGATCCAATGCATCGTGCAATTAGCACCCTGAAAACAAAATACAATTTCATGGGGAGCTGAATTAAAATACCCACACCCATATGCCATCAGCCAGTTGGAAAGCTTGCATTTATTCCTCTGTGTGTGGCTGTACTGTCCAGGAGGTCAGGATGGACCTTGAAAGAACACAGTGAAATAAAAAGTAGGTTAAAAAAAAGCACAGAACAAAACGGAGGACTCAATTCATCCAATTCAGTTCAGTTAAATGAATTGCACATTCAAAATCTGAATGGGAAATTGCTTCCTGTCTTACCGTACCTGTCTCTGACCATTCATACACACTGCGAGCAACACAGTCAATAAGTCAACGGAAGTCCATTGATTACCTATAGAGCTGAGCAACCAGGGAAACAAGCTTGTCAGTTAAGAAAATTTGGCCATGGCTGAATGAATCGTCCGCCAGCCATCAGATTTGTGTGATTCTTGTTTACTTACTGAAGTGATTTTGTTCTATGAGCAATAGTTCTGTCTGGCAAGTACAAAATGGATGAGAGGTTCTTTAAAGCTTCACAGTTCTCAACAACTTTTATTTGAAAGACTACAGGAATTAAACGTTCCAAAAACAATTCTTGGTTGGTTGCATACATTGTTGGGGTGGCTACTGTATGGTATGGTATGGGTGGTATGGTAAGCTTGAAAGTTTACTAGAAATGAATGCTACTTAATTAGTACTGGTCAGCTAGGTCTATTAAAAGTTGCTAACATTGCCTAACCATATGACAGAGCAGAAATACTTGACTTGCCTGTTCAAAAGTTTGTAGCTGCATACTGTAAGACCCGTCCATAGACAGATCTGACCTCTGGCACCACCCACAATCGCTCAGAATAAAGCGACACATCGATAAAGTTACTCACTGTGAACGCCTTGTGAGTTTAGAACAGAAATGGACAGTTATCAGTTAATGGTTTGAATGATATACTGTAGGGCAGTTTTACTATATTCCCACCAGTTTAGAGTAAAGTCTGTGAAACGCGCTCTCACCCTTGAAAGTGACTGGGTGCTGGATCCACGAGGATAAATATCAAAACAAGAAAATAGACCGCACTCCAAGTCAACAAAACTTATTTATTGCCCAAAATGACAGACGTTTTGGGCAGTTAAAATGACAGATGTTTTGGGCAGTTAAAATGACAGACGTTTTGGGCAGTTAGCCCTTTCTCAACATTGAGAAAGGGCTAATCAATTTTCTATTTTTTCCCCCATCCTGTCACTTAAGAGAGATATGTCTTAACCCACTCAAGACTTGGAATTATTATCTCTAAAAAATATTGAGGATTATTCAAAAGTATTATTGTATACAATCATTCATAATTCATGGCGACTTTTGAAGGTGTGTTATGTCTTGCTTTCTTAGGTAATTCCTGTGTAATCTAAAACAATAAATGTAAATACAGTATGTGAATGATTTCTGATTTTACGTTTTATTGTCAGATACTAAAGTCTTTCATCTAACACCAATCAATTTTAACAATAAATCACTCAACTCAACTTTTGTAAATAGGATTTCGACAGGGAAATCAAGGAAAGTGACAGACATTTGCTGTTAAAACCATCACTCTTTTTGACAGATTGCTTTTATTTTCTATTTACTGTACTCTGAGAACGTTCATTGGTTCAGCAACTCTTGTCATCTTGTTGGCGAAACAAGCTAGAGGCATCTGTTCCATAATTAAGTTGGCAAATTAAAAGGTCCGACTGTGACTTACTTGCAAGAAATCCTCCAATGACTCCCTGAGTGTATTTAATTTGTTCATCACTCTGTGCATTATGGATTCGCTGAGAAAATGTGTCTAGCATTGAATTAACATTTGCAAGAGATTTGCAAATTGCTTTTCTGGCTAATGGATTTGCTTTGGGAATGAGCATCATGACATCTCAGGCAAATAAGCATGCCAGACCACATGTCACTTATCTTATGTATTTTCCCAGGCACTTCACTGTAATCTCTGCCTGGTGTCTCTGAAGTGCTGCTCTGTTGCCATGTGATTCAGCATTTCCGTTTTTATGCTAGTTTGGTTTCAAGTCTGGATGCTTGTGTATACCTATGGGTGGAGAAAGTGACAGCGAGCTCCTCCGCTACTTGTCTTCATTCCTGAGAAAATAATTTCTCATGAACGATTAATTGCACGAACAACCAGAGGTTTCTTATGAATAAATTAGGTAATAAACTATAATTTACACAAAAATCCACTACAATAAAATATTGTAAAAACTGTAACTAATTACATTTAATAAAGATGTTTGTATTTGAAAATGGAATCTGTCTGTTTAATTCAATGTACTCAGTAATATGAAAAATTTAAAAGAAAAATCCCACAGAAGAGGGAATACAAGCTTGGAACAGCAGTGACACCAACATGATGATTCAACCTCTCCATTTATTTAAAAAACAAAAACAGTATTAGTCTTTAGACTCCATCGCAGACTCAACAGTGTCTCAGGTGAGGTCTAGATATGTTCAAACCCATGTGGCCAGGTGCTGATGTGATTCCAAAGGCAGATTTTAGCCCGGCGGAGCACTCTCTGTAGTGCCAGAGTTAAGAACTATTAAAGACCCACAGGATAACAATGGCAGATACACACAGAACCAATAATGGTTCTAAATGGAACATGAAGATCCATTAATGGTCTCTTACAGGGCCGTCACGACCACAAATACACACACAACCAATGAAATACTATTCGGATGAAACTACATGAAACTACTTATGAACCATTTAAGGGTTTGACACATTCTTCAAATAGTTTCTATAGAAGCATCTTTTTTAGAGTGCTGACATTGGCCTCTCCATCTTTTACTTATACTTTGTTGAACAGCACTCATACCTAGTTAATTAACTACATCACTGGAATGTCTCTGCCTACTGTGAATCCTATCTTAAGACAGATATGTAGTCCTATATTGTACTGGAAATTGCCCAGGAATGCACTTAGAGTTTGGAAGGCTATGTCTCCATTGACTTGAAAGTTGTTCTTTATAAATTGCTCAGTACAAAACAGCTTTTTGAATTAAGTGTTACATTATAATCCTGCCTCAGGCTGCAAACTAAAAAAAAGTCCTTGACTTTATAATGCCAGTTCATATTCAGTAGGAACATATTTTTTGGCTTTGCTTTCAAAGTAAAGGCTGGCTGATGACCTTTCAAGTTGGTGTCCATCTTTTAAATAACCCACTGGCACCTTCACTAGATTACCATGGAAACTTGTAAAGCAAGTTTCTCATCCTAATCATGTCTCTAAGAGTTTGGCTTTTACAGAAAAACGAGGCTGACTCACTTGAATTGAGATGTTTTATATTTTGAACCAAGGCAGAGATACGCTTAATTCCCCTTCTCTTTTACCCCTTTTCAGCACTGCAAAAATAAATGCAATGTCCTGAGTCTTTTTGCTTCATCCCTCCTTCTGTCTCTCCAATAAAGCAGAAATGACATGAAACAATCTTTTATAAAATGATAGTCAAATTTTCCAAAAAAATCTTGACAATGTTTTGACTCATTATCCAAGCGGGGGAAAGATCCAGCCACATAGAAAAAGGTAAGTTTCAGATTCACCTAATGGAACACAGTGGACAAGGGTGAGAAACAGAAGTCACAACCCAAAAGTCATTGAAACCAGGTTCCATTCCATTCCATTGCAGTCATTAAGAAGACGATTTTATCCAAAGCGACTTACAATAAGTGCATTCAACGTAGGTAGTTAAGAGAACTACTAGTCTCCAGAAATCATAAGAGCATCTCCTTTCTAACCAAGCATCTACGAGCAGAACTACTGCTAAAGTGGAAGTGCAGAAACAAAGGAGGGATCCTCCTGATGTTGTAGAGCAGTCATCTGCAGGAGCGTGTATGCGTTCCTCCTCAATTTACCTCAATTTAGGGGATGAAGAGATGCAGTGTGTCACCCTGAAGCTACAACCTTAACTACGTGGCAAAGAGAAACTACTGAGTGAGGTTTGTGTAGGTTACAGTAAGATAAACTATAAGTGATGTGCTGTTCTGGAGGATCATTGGTGTAGGAAGTTCCTAGATATGTGAGAGGCATCCTTGAACATTTCTTTCAAGTAGTCAAGTGACAATTTGGAACTGAAAATTTTAGCATTTGTACTTCTTCCTTCTTCCTGTACAATCCTTATATCTTATATTTTGTTAATCATTTGGAAAGTAGCGATAGAACTTACAGTAAGAGAGAAAAAGAGTAAAATGTGTCTGTTGGACCTGTAGGTGTCAAGAGGTGTAAGTTTTTCAATGTCTTCAACAATCAATTACAAATTATGACTGAATAGGCATATCCACTTGATTGTCTATTAGATTTAACCTCATAGATATATCATTGTGCTCCTTAATAGTTTTCTTCATGTATTTTGTGCTGTTAACCTTGCAGAGTACGAGGAGGTTGAAGAACTGAAAAAGTGTGCAAGTATAATAGTGCCAAATGTCCTCAATGCAAAATGGTTTGTTGAATTACGTGAATTGAATAAAAACATAGTGCAATAACAATGCTTGAATGTTTCTGCATTGCAATTTGACACAAATTGAACCCCCCCCCCCACACACACACACATGCGGGCCTTTACAATGCTTGAATTTTTCTACTGTTGAATTTGGTTGTTGAAATACCATCTTCATTATTGGGCAGGTACTGTAATATTCAACCCATTATTTTTCAACCTCACAAATTCAGGTTGAAATTCAGGATGGAATTCAGTCTTAACATTCACCATCCGGGTATCACAGGAAGAGCAATGGATTGCTGATACACTATTGTAACCGATGGTAACATGATGCCAGTGTTGCCAGATTGGGCGGTTTTCCACACAATTGGGCTACTTTTCAATCAATCAATCAATCAATCAAATTTTATTTGTATAGCCCTTAATCACCATTACAGTCTCAAAGGGCTTCACAATGCCCAAAGTTTGACACAACACAGATC
>CABFOS010060209.1:0-15771 GCA_900660315.1 Diretmoides pauciradiatus | reverse complement strand
GTATCTAGTGGATGTAGGTCAACCAGCACCCCATTAACACCCAAACGACTTGAAAATAGGTGGAATCGTTTGTGCTTCGTTTGTGCTGGTTTGTGCTGGTAAAATAAACATTTGTGCATCATCCTCTTTGATGTTATTAAGCTTTATTTATTTGACACGTGATGTCATCAGCACCCCATTAACGCCTAAACTGTCCAGCCTTAGCCGTAGGAGAGGGGAGCAGACCCAGACGCAGAGACACGATGACACGGGGCAGGATAAGGGCAAGGCGTTTACTCACAACAACAGGGCAGGACAGGACAGGAAACAGGCAAGGTAGACACGGGATAGCACGGGCAGGTAACGACATTGATAATCCGACAAAGACACACAGGGAGGCTGAGCTAATATACAAACATGAGGGAATTACTACAATGAGACACAGGTGTGGGATTACAAATACAACACAGGTGAGTCCAGGACACTAAGAGCTGAGTGAGGGGAACAGGTGGGCGTGGCAGGCAGCTACCTCCGGCAGCCAACAGAGGGAGGCAGGGGAGTGAGAGAGACTGACAGGGCGAGAGTGAGACAGAGAGAGTGAGACAGGCAGAGACAGGGAGACAGACTATGGGTGAGAGACAGAGAGAGGGAGAGAGAGACAGAGAGGGAGGAGACAGAGAGAGGGGGACAGAGAGCCAGGAAGCTCGGGGTCAAACTGCGACAAAAATAGGACTATTCACAGCACATTCTTCTGCAATGCATACAAACAATCAGATTGTTATTATAACAAATAAGGGGAATAATTTGAATATTGTGTGCATGAAAACACTGCATTTTTAGCATTCACTGGCATTTTCAGCAAGTCCATATGTAAGAGCAGCCATGTCTACATGTACTATGGTACTCTGCAAAACTGAGTTGTTTCAAATCATTATGGTACTATGCAAAACTGAGCTGTGTTTTGTATCATTATGGTACTATGCAAAACTGAGCTGCGTTTCGAATCATTATGCATAAAAGCATAAACCAAAACTTTGAAAGCATCATTATCAAAACTTTGTTTGTGCAGTGAAATCCATGCTTTCATGTCCCACTCCACAAGTCTGTTCCAATCCATTTCCCTAACACGAGAAATGAGCACCTCTCATAGGAGCATGAGCACTAGTGATTGGCTGCCTTATATTTGTTTGTTTGTTGTTTGCTTTGACCAGGGAGACAGTATTTGACTACCTTTGATGTGAGGGCCGACTGTGATTTGAAATGGGAGCGTAAGCTCGAATGTCCCAGCTAATTTATCCCTGCGTCAGTGTTATTGGAGGCTCATCCTATCAAACAGTAGGAAACAAAATCATAATTAAGGACATTTGTAGTGGGGATTCAACTCTCATTATAGCACAAGCGAACATAAAGCCCCAAGCTTGGCACATACTGGGCCAACAATGTCATAAAGGACAATTTGGCTGCTGTAAGGTCCACTGTGACAAGCCCAAATGACTCTCTAGCCAGAGATAATAAGCTTTGTGATGACATGTTGACATGAACAGAGTGTTAAGGCATATTGCACTTTGATGCTGGCAACACAGGCACAAAGCTGATTTTGAAATGTGCAATAAGAGAACAGAAAGGGAGACATTCCCGGAGTGCCCGACTGGCTTCTGCATAAACAACAGTAAGGGAGCGTGAACTGTTTAGGGGTTACTTGGTGCATTAGCACTTAAATGAATGGAGGAACTTTATGTCCACCCTATGTAGCGCTGGGCTGATACTGGACCCACTAACGGAGATCTGCACTCTGGCTGGTCCCATTAGAAAGATAGACACATGGCTGGCATGGTTACTAAGCAATGGGAAGCATTGATACTCCTCCGCAACAGTCACCGAATGAACAGCAGCCAAGGTTGAGAACAGCCAGTGCCCAGGCATGCAACACAAGTATCTGTTATACAGATACTTAAGATTTTAAAATATGTCCATGAATCTACTGTAGACTTAAGCACTGCCCACACACCTTTTTGTATTGACACTTCCAGAATTGCATTTAAAGCTTGGTTGGTTTTACAGCAACCTGAACATAGCACTGATGAGTAAGATGCACTAGCTCACAGTTTGCAGTCCCATGAATAGCAGGAAACAAAAGGTCAAATGGTTAACAGGCAAAAGCACAATGAGCGATTCATGGAGCTGAATCCAGGTTATGTGAATTTTTTAACAGGTAATCTTTAGGGCATTTCGGCTTTATTAGCAAGTATGCAGTGCACAGGAGGTGGGAGTGATGGGGGGGCAAAGTTTGAGTCAGATTTGTATCCGCATTGTCATGAACACACGGTATGATCCCTTGCCCGCTGAGCCACAAGAATTCCAGCAGGCTATGAGATTCCAGCTGCAAAAGCTATGTTAACCATGTCAATCAATTTGAAAGATGAAACTCCCTTGTAGAAGCAGAAATGATAATGAGACATGAACCTTAACATCTCCAGTAGGTTTTAAGACAAATGAAAAAGCCACCTCGCATAACACGAGAGCCTAATCTATTCCACCCACAGACCAGGGAGGAATGTATTACACAACCTATAGTAGATGCTCAGAGTACAAACCTGTGTTTCAAACGTTGCCTTAACAATCCTTGACAAGATCTTTTCTCCTGGACCATAAGTGAAATCAAAACACAACACATTAATGCATTCACACGCAAATATATACTCACACACGCACACACACTCTAACACAAACCCACATAGTCACATACTGTAGAGACACAAATCAATATCCAGGTCAAACTTGTGCAGTAATTTGACAAACATTGGGACAGAGTTGCAGAAGTGTGAAGAGATAGAAATCAAACCATGGCAAACAGGATTGTCAAGGATCATCTCTAGCACATCTCTACTTAGCAGCCGTATGTAAGCAAGGCACGAACAGGGTAAAGGTCAGCAAATATCTGAGAGTACAATTTGTTTTCCTCTAGGCATGCTTTCTGTATACTACGTTGTCTGTTGGCTTTAAAAATAAATTTGACTTGACACCAGAGACACATTCGACAGTCTGGGACAAGTTAATGAAATGTATCATTTCCTCCTGTACAGCAACACGCATTGTACAAAACTGACTCATCTATTATTAGATGGACAGGTAGATAGACAGACTGGAGTGATGATAATATAGATCTTTATAGGATCTGAAGTTGACAAAACATGGGCATCATTTTTAAATCTATCTCACTAAGTCTTTTGCATAATAATGAAAGCATCCTATTTATGAAATCTATCATTCAAAACAAATTCTTAATAACGTTTCCATAGATAGCTGTGAGACTCCCACCTCCACTCCCCACTTTGTAAGTCTCAAACAGAGGAGCAGAGTAATGCCTGATAGGCGGCATTTAATTCGAATCTATTATTAAGAGCAGGTATGTATATGATCTTGCAGCACAGCAGCCCACACTTTGTATTCAAAAGCGCTTTCGGGCCCCATGCAGTTGTATTACTTTCAGTTACAGCTCATGAATAACATCAAACAGACCATGAAGTGCATAGAAATAGAAAATGTGATAACTACAAGGGTGTATCCAGCCACTGTTTGAAGTACCTTTGAGCCTACGGATCTCCAAATGTGGGTAAAAGGAAATGCACACTGGTGTAATTCTGTGTAATAAAAATCACTGGGTAAATTGGTTGATTAGAAGATTATGGACACACTATGAGAGAAGAAATAGCCAAAGGCACAATAATAATAAAATGAGAGTCTGCAGTTTTCTAATGTTGGCTTCCTACCAATATTTATTCATAACCAGTGTCAGCTTGCCTTATGCTTTTTGAGGATTTTGGGAATGGAACATTAGCATTCGATGTATTTCATTATCTATCTCCAGATATGCGAGCGCATCTGTGATTTGAAATTCTTATATTAGTAGCGGATTACCCATTGTACACCTACCGATGGAGCATGCCAAATGGTTGTGGAAATGCAAATTGGTGTTTTCAGACACATCCACATCCGGCATTTCGTGAAGCTCATCCCTGAACACAAACTGGGAAGCTTGCTCATCACGTTCTTTCAGCTCCGTTGAGGTGACATCTATTGCATATTCGAGGATAACAAGGCACTCAGCTATATGGCCTCGCGACATATTTTCTGTCAAACGTGGATTGGCCGGGCTTACCTTAAATGAAAGAAATTAATAAAGACTGCATCATTCAACAAACTCTAATCCATGATCCATGACAAGGGACAGGTTGTATTTTTCAATTCATTCATTCAGAATTCTCTCCTAAGTATTGAACAGTAATGCTCATTATAGTGCCCAGAGCGGTAATCCAATAGTTAATCCACCCACTTTACCCTAAGGGGAGTGCAACCTCTATTACCTACATGTAAAGCAATTAAAATGCTCCTTCACGTTGGTTTCCTAGAATTGTCTGTGAATTGCTTGTATCAGGTCACTAATGTCAAGAATTAATTGCGGGTGAATTTGAAAATGGCTTGGAAAATGTTTGAAAATGGCTTGATGATGGTATGAGGAGAAAAAAATGGCATACAGCTTATCGAGTATTGTAATTTCTCTTTAGTTGTAAAGCAGTGAATGTAACCTATGCTTCGTTTTCTATGGTTTTAAGACCAAGGAGCACAATGGAAATAAGTCTTTATCAATGTCAGTGTCCAGTGTCAGTGTTGCACCCTCAGTGTGTATAGGATAAGTTAACAGTGTTAGGTACTACATCAACCCTCGCTCATCCCTACAGGTTGAACGTACATGTATCTAATCAAATAATTTGATAAAGAAATTGTTTTACCATAGCATGTTCTAGTGCCTACAGACTACAGTGTGATCAGCCCCGCCTTAATCTGCCGTAAGATCCTGGCGCTGAGAAGCTTTGTAGCCCCCTCACCCCCGATCTCTGTGTCGGGAGATACAAGGGTGCGTTGTCCCTCTCTGAGCCAGACACCATATTTATATTAACAGAGGACCAAATCACTTAGGCCTGCTTGAGCATAAACACAAATGTCAGTCTAATCACTGTTTATAATATCCACACACGTACAGCGATGGATGGTGTATCAGGTCGTAAAAATAAAAGAATAGACAGTATATAAATATAAATATAAAACCAAGATGCATGAAACTTCGATTCCACATATGTAGTTTATCAAACACAAATCTGTCTGTAGAAACACCAATAATAACAGCATATAAACAACAAATCAAAGTAATCAAAGTTTCTCTGTCCCTTTGGCCTCGGCGGGCCCTTTGAATCAATCAATATTATGACACATGACAACACAGTGATTCAGCACCATGGACAGCGACACATAATGGCCTAGAAAATGCCGATTGTCAGACTATGAAACTCACCAACATGTAGATTAACAATACATTCACACAAATCTAGGTTATATCAGTTAAGTACTCCTTATTAAAACAATGCACAACGGGAACACTAGAACAATCATTTACAATTTAAACCTGCACCATTAGAATAAGCTACTGGAAAGCAATAAATAGGCTAGAGCATTGTCTTACCTTTCAGAAGTGCTTTTGTCTGGTCTTCTTTGTGGATAAGACCTTGATTATGTCCTTAAAATCCCAACGCGCGAAGAATGTCTTGCTCAATGGACATCAGTGTGAGGTTACTGACTCGGTCTTGCTGCATGCTTGCTGCTACTTTTCACCAAGGACAGTTTAGAGAAAGAACGCTCTCCGCTCGGGTTGCTCACTGGCATAGTCAGGAATAGCCGTAGAGCTATGTCCGTGTTGGGAAACACTGTATGGAGTTTTCTTCGTCTCAATACTTTCAGTAACTCCACTGCTGACCTGCTCACCTCTTCATTCTGGACAAACTCCCTGAACTGTACCACTTCCTCCACAAAGTCCAATTCCAAGTCGCTGTGATATTTCTTCTGAAGGCTCAATGCTGCCGAGCGGAGGTCCTGGGGGGAAATCGAATGGAATCTGTTCCGAAAACAACAAAGGTTTCACACACATTGTTGTATGCCTGGTATCTTCGGTCCAGCTCTGAGACTAGCCGGTCAATCACAAAGGTAAACACAGATATACAGAAGCGTCTGCGGCCTGACAGCTGGCACTCAGCTGGCTCGGATGACTCGTCAGCCTGTGTAATAGTTTTAGCACCTACATTTTAACGTTTTTAAGCATTTTTTTAACAAGCACTTTAAGCTCCTTGTGGCACTCTGCTTTTTTAACAGGTCCCTTAAATTGTTTTTTTAAATTGTTGTTACTGTTTTTCCTTTATTGCTTCCCTTGATTTGTATGTATGGAACTTTCTGCATCTATGTGTGTGATCTACTTGTGATTCTATGTGAGCACCTTTTTGCACCAAGACAATTTCCAATCAACCATGTGTTGAAATGGCAAATAAAGTTCTATTCTATTCTATTCTATTCTCTTTCATTTCCTCCTTCGTTGAGTGTCTGCTTTGTACACCTCGGACACAGTCGGGGACATATTCTTTGCGGATGGCTTGAAACTGTCAAACTGATCCCGTAGGCCTGCTACATAATCACGCAATGACCGAACTAGATCCACAGCATTGCACAGGTCCGGTTCCGCTGCCTGTAGTGCAGCACTCACTTACTGGAAACGTAGAAGAATGGCATTCCACATGTTGCACATAAATGCGATGTCCAGTTTATTCACTTTTTGTGGAGTACCCTGGCCTCCTCTGGTGTTCATCATCAACAATGTTTACTAATGACTGCCGAATACCATCGTAATTCTGACACAGGGCTTTGGTGGCGACAGCGTACGCTGACCATCTGGTATTGGAAAGCGTTTGCAAGTTTCTATTCGGTGATTATCATCAGGCTGCAACCCCGCCTTGATCATCTGCCAGTATGACGTGCTCTTTGAGGAAAAGTTAAGCAGCTTTGCACGAAACTGAAAAACTTTGTCTCCTCACAGCAGTTAACGCTGTTAACCTCCATCAAATTTAACGTATAAGCCGTGCAGGGTACCTACTCTGCCAGTGGGTTGATGTGTTTGATGCGGGCCTGCACGCCTTTGTAGGTGCCCGACATGTTGCTGGCATTGTCATAACAATGTCCTCCACAGTTATTAATGTCGATGCCAATCTCGCCTAAAACACTAAGAAGTGAATTGAATAGCGCTTCTCCAGTGTGGCTTGTAATGGGCAGGAATTTAACTCTCCTCAATGCAGCCCTCCGGCCATACGTACCGCAGGATGAGCGTCAGCTGGCCCACATGGGTGACATCTGGCATGGAGTCCACACTGACAGAGAAGTACTTTGCTAGTTTCACTCTACTGATGACTTCATCGAGCACCTTCTGTCCCATCAGCTGTATGAATTCCTCACACACATTCAGGGAAAGATAAGAGGGAATTCCTCTGCTGGCGTTTCCATACTTATCTATATGGGCTTTTAAGGAAGGATTGAACTGTCCGATCAGCTCCATGCTACCCAAATAGTTAACCATTTTTTGATGTCTCCAAACCTGTGGCTATCACCCTGTGACTCCCCTGTCCTGCAGTCAGCTGTCTGGTTGATGTAATCATAGCTTTCCTGTGCATGTCGCAGCTTTCGTGTTCTGATATAGGTTCACTGGCATGCTTCCAGTTACAGTAGCCCACACTGCCAAATGACGTCTTTTCATTGCTATTGCCAAATATTTTACATGCAAAGCAAAACACACTACCTTGCGATGGTGAATAACAAAGCCACTCTCTGGTCAAATAATCCCCATTACCGAGCTTGCGCTTGAAATGGAGAATAATCTTCTCTGGTGCTTGTACTGCCGTTCTGAGGCGGAGAGGTCAGCTTCTTTATTCTGCCAGGATTACGGTTCCATTTTGGCCCAGTAAGCACGCACCCATTCGTTCATGTTGTTGCCCCAGCGACCCGGGTCGGTGCTATAGGGGTCGCCTCATCCTGTCTCATCCTGCGCTCCTGCTCGCTTGTCTCCTGCTCCTGGCTCTGCCCGCGCCTCTCCTCCTGTGAGCTCATCCTCTCCTGCCCTCTTCTCTCCTGTCTGCTAATCCTCTCTGGCCCTCTTCTCTCCTCCTGCTGCCCACTCACACCATCTCCATGGTTTCAGTAGCCGCATAGTTTTTAGTAGGCCTAGACATAGTTGACTCCCAGGTTAGTATATCCTCTGATGATGATGATGGCCTCTAATGATGGCGATGATGGGGATAGCTCTCCTCCTGAGCAAGGTGAGGTAATGGTTGATGACTGTTCCTTCTCATTCACAGGTTTGCTTTGGAATGTTTTTTAATAATTCCTTATCATGGATCTCTTTCTTGTAACACTTTTATATGCACCACTCTCAAACTTTTTCTTGTCTGACATTTTGACCTACTGCAGCCTCTGGCTTCACTTGTCATGAATAACTATTACTCCATCTCTACATTCTGATAGGCGCTTGTTGTGTCTGTTCCATGTGTGGCCATGTGGGCCACTAGTAAATCATCAGCCACAAACATGAATATCAAGTGATGGACAGAAAATTAGACAAATTACCAAACAATGTGATTTTTAAAAATAGATATATTGGCTCTTGATATGCCCCTGATCTTAGTAGGCCTGGGGCTGAAGCCCCTGTAAGCCTGTGCTTTGAAGCGGCTGTGAGTGTGATGGCCTTGATTGTTTTTTATTGAGCCCTTCAGCAAATATTGAAGCTATTAAAAATGAGAGCAGAATAGAACTCGCATGCTGTACTTCTTATCATTCATTATTTAGATTCGGCTTTTATGGTTATCTCTCCAGAGTCAAGACTGAACTGGTGTTGACTGAACTCCTGTCAGCCTTGCAGGTCTTCACTCTTACATTGTCGGCCCTGATCCAAACAAAATCAGTCTTTGACTAATCACTACACCCCAGCGCCAATACAGATCAAATAAGGGCTGAAGGTGAACCTGATTCAAAAGCGATTTTTCTTCACTTCACAGAGTGCTAACCCACACTCTGTATTCAACAAACACTGACACTTTTAATATGAAGCGCTGTCTCTGGCACTTTTTCTTATTGACCGCTTCCCGACTTGGCAGCCATGTGGTTATTAAGCCATAATAAATAACAGCAGGCATCTTCCATAGACTTGCCCTGAGTGCCACCACTGATGAGAATGCGGTAGAAATGAGAATGCAGTGTGGGAAATGATGAAACATTACACATGACAGAATCCACCATGTTGTCTTTTCTGTTTGGCATGTACCGTTTTTTGTGTGCTGCTAAACATCTGTACAGACAGATTACTGCAACCAAAGCGCTGCTACATTCCCACACAGATCTACTTTATCATTGTATAAGCTTTGAAAAATGACCTGTTTGGCAAAGATGATAGTCAGGAATTTGTATATTGCAATTGATTATCTTATGTTCTGTTGTACCTGCACAAAAATCTTGATCAATTGGAACAAGTGAGGAGGGCGGTTAATGTTGGACGCCCTAATCGGCAATCTAAATCTTCATTATTCAGTTATTTATCAGACAACCGTTTTCAGCACACCGTGTGATCCTGTTTGTGGTGTGTGTGTGTGTGTGTGGGGGGGGCTTTCACAATTCCTGATGCATGATTGGAGTGAGTGAAGCTACCTTGACTGTAAAAAAAATCCAACGCAATCAATGATATGTGAATCCTGGTATGTGGATGTATCCGTGAGTTGGTTGATACTATGTTTGACTTCTATAATGCTGCCTGGTTTAGTAGCACACACTGTATTTCCCGTATGCAGGTCTCTTTGGACTCTGTGCAGGCTAAAGAGGTCACACCATAATTCCCCTAAGCGATGTGTATTGCAAACTAACCAACACACAGAACCTGGCTCTTATACAGTAGAGGTGCTCCTGAGTACCTAATACTGTATGAGAAATTAGCAATGGGGCCGCCCAGGTAGTGCAGCGGTAAAAGACGCTGCCTACCAACCCCGAGGTCATAGGTTCGATCCTTGGGGTTGCTACCGGCTTGGCTAGGCGTCCCTACAGGCGCAATTGGCAGTGCCTGTGGGTGGGAAGCCGGACACGGGGATTTGTCCTGGTGGCTGCCCTAGCACCTCCTACTGGTCGGTCGGGCGCCTGTCGGTGGGGAGCGGTGCTGGGGAGGATAACGTGTTCCTCCGCACGCGCTATGCCTTCCCGGTGAAACTCCTCGCCGGCTGGTGTACAAGAAGCGGTTGGTGACTTCACATGTGTCGGAGGAGGCATGTGTTAGTCGGCACCCTCCCCAGGCCGACAGTGGGGGACGGAGCGGCGACCGGGACCGCTTAGGCAGGGGAATTGGATATGAACAATTTGGAGAAAATGGGGTAAAAAAAAGAAAAAAGAAATGAGCAATGGACACATCTTTGTACACTGTACCACTACTCTACACAGAAAACTAGCTCATGGTACACTAGTAACGCAAACAACCCTCATATATACATGTACTTGCATCATACTGTATTCCATGCTGCCTAAATGCATATAGTGATCAAATGCTTAATGTATATTTGTAGCATCTTATGCATACAGTAGTCTGCCATATTGTACTGTGTTTGCTACAGTACATCAGTTGTTAAAATGCTTTACATACTACTAATACAAGATAGATGCTGGATAAATGGCTGATGGGACACCATATGATGAACGTCAGGAGATACCTCTCAGCAGGTGCTGCATTACATTACAGTCTGTTTAAATGCGTTCTTGATAACAAATTCAACTGCTGAAATTGTTGATATCCGTCCTTTATGCTAATTATGCTTGCCAAACATCTCAAAGGATCTGTCTGGTTAATATAATTAGGCTACTGCTGAGATCCCTCTGAAGAAACTTCAAATGTTATCCAGCAGGGAGACACACTATGGAAGGGCAGGTGCAAAGAATATAAAATAAAGAGTTTTATTCCAAAATGAGATATGCACATTTTTAAAAACCCTACGCAGTCCAAATGACAGCAGGTATGAAAGTAAAAATCACTAGTCCAGTTATTAGCTAACTTCAAGTCCTTTGCTATCAAAATAATACTATTTTATAGGATGTAACCGTCTGTGTTCTTTTATATTGGGCAATGAATATCGGGTACCACTTATTTAACAAAAATATGCAGAATGAAATCTTTCATTACAAAATGATTCACAAGTTCTGTATGTCTCACAGTGGCTTTTCTGCTACAGTTTCTCTCACATTATGACAGAGAAGAATGGGTATAAAACTAATCTATTATTATATACAGTAGCAGTGTGATAAAAAGATGAAATATTCAAGCTTTTTGTGCCACATCACACATTATCGGTGTCATGGATCAGCAGATTATTGAAGCATGCACGTTTTAAATCCATTTCAATAATGGAACTGGGATGTAAAAAAAAAACTGTCCTGAAGTGTGTACATTCTATTGGATTCTTTTTATGGTATGTCTAAGGCAAGGTCATGTTTAGGTAACTGTGCAGATCCAGCAACCTCAGACAGCTGTTCCCAATCTGATCACTTATAGAGGTCATGGCAGCCATAGTGGAGGTCCTCGGCTCTACGGAAACACCTGATTGCCTTTCTAAACATACAATTTGACTGTCTCAAAATAACTGTATAGTTACCCAGCTTACAGTACCAAACAAAAAACAGTTTGTTTATGTTAAATGAGCTGATGCATTTCAATCTACAGCTCTTACAGTAGTGCAGTGGAGAAGTGACTATGATCAGAGGGACCAAAGGGGCTACAGACAAGACAGTTTCCTGTGGTAAAGTAACCTTAATTTGGAAATGAATCTACTTCATCAGAACTTCCACTATTATTTATAACATTACTGACCTACACAGACACCACAACAATCTTTTCAGGTATCTTTCTTTTTCTTGCCTGGTTGTAAATTTAGTCATTATTTATGCACAGCCATTTATAAATTGGACCTCCATGATAGTGTCAGCTGTGGTTACCAGGATATGTGTTACTTTATTGATGTTATAAAACATTTAGAACACATTTAAACTTATAATTACTGTACTGTATGACAGTGCAAAAACATTCCTGTCAAAGGAAAAGGTAAAGGGGTAGATTTACCAGGCCACTGTTCACATGCAGTGACCAGTGTCTCTTTATCATGTACTTTAGAATGGAAGTGCTGGGTTGATCAGTTCCACATACTGTACATCATTTATTTTGCAACAATATGGGGGGCAAAAAAGTTATTATGAACACAGTATGTGAATAACATAATAAATATCAGTTTGGGTCTGGTAAACAGCACAAATAAAGAGTAGGATGGGGCAACAAGATAACAGGGCATAAGAAAATGCCAAAAACTGCCCAACAAGAATCCTATTTAGTATTTGGGATGAGATTAATATTAGTTTACATGTCTTTACCACACCAGGATTATAATAACACTGTGATATTTTCTCTGATGGCCGCTACCTCATTACAAAATGCAGACTAATACAGTGCATATTTCTCCAGTGTATATTTCTCCACCATTGTCTGGCCTTTCAACACTAAATTGTATCTCCTACTGTACACCTTGTTAAAATGAACTTTACTGCCATTTCTCTCTCGGGAAAGCACATCATAATAAACCACTTCTTTCTGCTGTAAAACATCAACTTCAGAGCAATACCCTTGAGTGTTATCAGCAGCTTGAGTTTAAGATTTCATATGCATTACTTGGCACTTGACAAACTTGACAAATACCGAAGCAGTGCTCATAGTGGTTCAATATGTTTAGATATAGATAATAAAGATTCCACCTTTGCTTACATGTTTATAACATGTTGGGGAAAAGATAGTTATTGTGGCCATTCCAGCTGAGCATCTATGGGGACTAATTAACAATAACAATAATTAACTAGAAATGTGCGCTCGGGGAGCGCAGACCTCCGCCCAGGATGCAGGTCGCCTGTTTATGCGATTCAGATTCACATCCACTCCAAAATATAATAACTCTTCGTTGGGCCAAGCTAAACCTATCCAGCAGGTATCATGAAAATTGGATGCTGCGTTAAGCAATTATACCTCACTTCCTGTTTACGTGGCGTTGCATTGACCTTGAGTGTTACTCAGTGTTAAATTGTGCCCATTGACCCTTAAGGAACATGCATATTAAGTATTATGTCAAAGGGATGATGTGTTAAGCAATTAGACTGCACTTCCTGTTTATGTGGCGTCCGTTAGACCTCACTTCCTGTTTACGTGGCGTTGCATTGATTAAATTGTGCCCATTGGCTCTCAGGTAACATACATGTTAAGTAGAATGTCAAAGGGATGATGCGTTAAGCAATGAGACCTCACTTCCTGTGTACGTGGCGCCCCGTGATTCAGATCAGTCCCAAAATTTCATGGGGTCATCGGTGACCGATACTACACCCTTCTAAGTTTCATGAAAATTGGATGATGTGATGAGAAATTATAGCTCATTTCCTGTTTATGTGGCGTCCTACGTGGCGCCCCATGATTCGGATCCGCCCCAATCACTTGTTCCTGGTCTCATTGCAGACAGACAGACAAACAGACAGACAAACAGACAGACATACAGACAAACAGACAGACAAACTCCGGCGAAAACATAACCTCTCGCCCTGCGCTTCGCTGGGGCAGAGGTAACAATAATTCATCATGCTATTACTTTGGTCAATGGTCACAAATCCCTTACATTCAGATTTGTGTATACCAGTACCGACATTAACCTTAAAGAACCAAATTCACTCAACTGTTCCAATACTTTTGCTATGACTATGACTGTCAATATGTCTTTTCCCCCCAGTGATCCACTAATACTGTAACTGTACAACACCAAGATATCTTGTTATATTAAGGATGGATTATAAGAACTACACTAGTTCAGTTTCAATTTTTCAACAGACATTTTAAGAACCCCCCCTATTGTCGTTGAGGTATGCAATAGCCAATAAACCTAACACAGTATTTAAAGTAGGTAATAGTCTCCATTCTACCCACCCGGGGGGGGAAAGGACTTTGCTATCACAATTTTTTTGGGGGTTGAATTTATGCATATTCCAAATACACTGGATGTATTAAATTGGAAAAAGTCAAGGAAGATTATTGCAATATTAATGTGTGCCTGTGAGCAGACAGCAGGGAGTTGAGAAGGACAGGACAGTCTTCAGGGCTTCCTTGTCCATTCAGTTGTAATTTTGAATGTTTAATCCTTAATGACCACCACATTATAGTCTCTTTATTATCTATGGAGCCATTATCTCCTTGGGTAAGTCTTGATTAAAGAAACATACTTTCAAAGCACCTAGAATAATAGAGCTTGAGCATTCAGTTATTGTTGATAGCCTAATACAGCTCTTCAACTAATATCACCTCAATGACGACCTCTTTCAAGGTTTTGAGAGATAATTATAGATTTATATTATACTGTAAGAGAAGGAGTCAGGGTAGGAAGCCAGCTAGTGCCAGTTTATCTATGTCGGGGTAATTGCAGGGTCATGTTGACTGAGGAACCAAGGCAATGCAACTTTTAAATACTATACTTGGATAGTAGCCTAAAAAGAAAGGACTTTGAATGCATGTTTAGCTGGTGTTCCAAATCTGACAACAGATTGTCTGATATGTTTTTACTTTCCTTAGTGGAATGCAAATTTGACCAATTAGGGGAACAAATACCATGGACTGACTGTGTATGAAGAAAACATGGACAAGCATTAATCTTAAAAATAAAACTTAAATAATTGCTGTACGATATTGTTTTCTAAAATGTAATTGTTTGTGCTTTTAATCAACGTGATTCATTGTTAACTGTCTCTGTGTGAAATGTGTATCAACATGTTCTGGTATCAGCAAAGACTATTGATTGTGATCCAACATTTTGGATTAATGCAAGAATCTGCTGTGAAGAGAGTTTTTTCCACCCATCTCCACCTCAACCAGCCACTAAGAAACAAGACAAGGTCAAAACCTAGTATGTGGCTGGACCGGCTGTAGTCGAGACCGCCTTGGTCGAGTCCAAGTTCAGATCGAGTCCAAGTCCAGATCGAGTTCAAGTTCAGATCGAGTCCAAGTTCAGATCGAGTCCCAGTCCAGATCGAGTCTGATTCAAGACTAAGACTGGATTGAGAGGGTTGAGACTAAGACCGAGGGGTAGTTGAGACCGAGTCGAGACCAAGACCGCAAAACTGTGAGTCTAATTCAAGAGCAATACCATAGCAATGTGTTATCCAAGGCCATTGTATTTATTGTCTAAATTAGCATGTTTTTGTTTGTTGCCTTAACTAGAAGGGAGTTTCCTAAAGACATTTCAACCAAATTAGCATGTTTTGAGGACTGAATGAATTGCAGGCAGCTTGTACATTTGTAGTCCCGGAGAAATGTTGAAAATTGTCGACTGACAGCTGTATTTTATTTTGAAAAACATTCAAATATTTTTTTTTCCAGGTATCATTCGCTGCTGGTCACTTTCTTGGAAGAGATTATAATATCCATCCATCCATCCATTATCTACCGCTTAATCCTCCACTGAGGGTCGCGGGGGGCGCTGGAGCCTATCCCAGCTGTCATAGAGCGAAGGCAGGGTACACCCTGGACTGGACGCCAGTCAATCCAGGGCTAACACAGAGACAGACAATTCACACCATTCACACTCACACTCACACCTATGGGCAATTTGGACTCCCCAATTCACCTAGCCCCAAATCTGCATGTCTTTGGACGGTGGGAGGAAACCGGAGTACCCGGAGAAAACCCACGCAGGCACGGGGAGAACATGCAAACTCCACACAGAAAGTCCCCACGTCCCCAACCGGGAATCGAACCCGGGGCCTTCTTGCTGTGAGGCGACAGTGCTAACAACTACACCACCGTGCCGCCCTTAGTAAATGTGTATT
>CABFOS010060196.1:0-14354 GCA_900660315.1 Diretmoides pauciradiatus | reverse complement strand
TCCAAGGCGACTTCACACACACACACACACACACACACACACACACACACACACACACACACACACACACACACACACACACACACGCAGGGTAGCTAGTCACCCAGTGTGTAAATGGTGTCAGAAATAGGGCTGTAGGCAGAGACCAGGTGCCGTTTTATGATCCATGAGTGTGGGTGGTGGGCACTGTGTGAATTTACTTCCCTCCCTCTATCACACATTGGGCACTTTTGTGTGTATGTGTGTTACAGTAATACATACCACTCTGAAACCAGACACTTAAACTATAACCACAACACTGGCACAACACCATTTAGTAAATATTTACTACTCTCTGGTTTCATGTAAATAGTTTCATGGGTTCCAATGAATCCAAATTGGCGTAGCTGCTGCCTTGTTCTCTACCAGGAAACAAATAGAGTTTATATGGTATCTGATGTTATTGTGCTGTGAAGCGGTTGATGAATCGCCCGTGTAGGTGAATAGGCTGTAAATTGGCATCGGTGTTAAAAAAAAATCAGTGGCACATTGAATAACTGTACTGAATATCAGCAGCAACCAGATCTGCTCCTTCGGTACAATGATGTCATTATATGTAATCAAATCTCTTTAATTTGTTCTGATATGTTTATATGATCTGTGTCCAAACAGTATTATTTTATAATTGTCTTTGAAATCGGACAACTTTTTTGAAACCGTCTCACTAGAATGACATGAAACCTGTTCCTGTCATTACCATGTGAACTGTTACTGTGTCCAGATGTGTAAAGTTTAGTCTAAGCATTGATAGGAAGCATTTAGTATATAGCACACAAAATGTTGACAAACGGAATGATCAGATTCAAGAATTTAGATGTACATCGCTACTATATTTCAGAAGTTTCTGGACAGTATTGATTAGGTCCCTATGATCGTCTAATAACCTTCAAGACATTCTGGTTACTAAGATAAGAGATAGTAGGCTACTTTATTCCAGTCTGGGTGTTCATTTGATTTGTGTTGCAAGGGCTTCTGTTATAGTGAGAGCACGACTTCAAGATCACGATGACCAAGATGTTTTTGTAGGCAACAGGCTGCGATACAGTCTGAATTATAGTTTGAGTAGTGTGCTGAATGCTTTGAAATATGTTTTGGGATGCAGTGATTCAAAATGGCAGGGAGTGCGTGCTGGGATTTGGGAAGGAAAAGATGGAAGTTTTCCTTGTGTGAGAACTGGGATCATAGGAACTGGGTGAACACCAACATATGCATCTCATTGAAGAAGGATCAAAGAGAAGACACGTGGCTCCTACACCCCCCACCCCCACAAACACACAGATCCCCCTTTTCTCTTTTACCTCTTTCCCTTCTTTTCCCTTTTTTTCCAACCTTATTTTTTACTCTTTGTTGTCCTGTGTATGAAGTAGCCCCTTATCTCTCCATCTGAAATAGTTTGTCTCAATTACACTACATACTCACTCATCAGACTCTCTCTCACTTTCTGTCACCCCACCCGTTTTATGATCCAATAGGGAGGCTATTATCCAGGGGCGATTTGACCACGCCATCCCCTCTCCATGGGTCTCCACCCTTACTGCCAAGGATCTGAAACATTACCCAGACACATGGATAGACACACACACTTAGCAGCAGCACACCATATACTCATTTACTTGCACTCTGTGTGAGGTATTTTTAAGTGTGTGTGTGTGTGTGTGTGTGTGTGTGTGTGTGTGTGTGTGTGTGATCTTCAGAGAGCATGGATGCCCATTACTGACTACATTATAGAGCTCCCCTTAGTATTTAAGCACCATAGGCAGCTAATGACTTCCTTATTTTTACTGCTGGTAAACCTCTTCCAGTCTCTTTTTAGGCTGCCGGTCATTGAAAGGGAACTAGGAAAACATCCGGTAGCTTTAGCAGATTAACAGGTTGCTATTGGCAACCTTTTATGGGGTGATATAGACTGGCAGTGCTTTTGTAACCCTTCCTCCGAGTGTCCTTAAGGGTTTCATTATTTCATTAGCACGAGCAGTTCTTTAATTAAATTTGTCACTAAAACACAGAAAAAAGGTGTTTGTATGTGGGCCGCTGTGCTTATGACCAGTCAGTGCATTATCCTTCCATCAGTTGTCTATCAAAAAGAATGTGAAGGGGTGTCCTGGTGGCTCAGTGTCTAAGGCCCATATCACATAATCGTGACATCCTGGGCTTGAATTCAGTTCGCGACCTGTGTCACATGATCCCTCCCTTTCACCCAATCTTCTGTGTCTACTGCCAACTATCGAATAAAGGAAAAAATGCCCAAAAAGAATGTGGAACAGCGAAAACATTTTAAAGTCGTGTTGTAAGTGTCGAAAACATTTTCTCTGTCTTGAAATACATACTGCTTAAGATGTCCTCACTGTTGAATGTGTCCTGATTCTTTTTGATATTCAGAAAACAAGGTTATCATTTACTAGTGAGTTAATGAAATCATGTGACTCCAAAATGACTTTTGAGACTGTGGATTTCCAGCCACATACTCACAGGCCCTCAAATAGCTCACATACTGTATGTTACTGTACATCTTCACCTGTTGGACTCGACTAAGGTTCAAAGTTGCCTTATTGTGACCATCATAGGCACACTCAAGGGTATGTTCTCTTACTGAACAATGAGCCTTTTTGTATTCTTAGAACATCTTTATTACTTTGTTAATTAATATTCATATTTAAAAGGAGTTGTTGCTGTGATCTTTTATTCATTATAGCTCCCTGCCTGCTGGGGTTACTTTGAAACCCAACACTAAATTGTTCTATGTGTGTGTCTGTGTCAATGCCCTGAGCAAGTGGTGGATCATTTCCAAAACCAAGCATTGCTTCTAAGCCTTTTCACTTCAACTGTATAAAAATATTTTCCAAGAGGACTTTGGGCAAAGTTCCCCTTTAACAGTCACTCTGTCACATGTGCACATTGCTTCAAAAAGTTTTGTTCATCTGGAAGATATGTTGACCTGCAACTGTCCTTGAGATGGCAGGGAAAGAAACCACCAGTCAGACTAGCCTCTTGATGGCAGACAAAATCAGCATGTGTTTGCAGTGCATCTGATTTGCTAGTAGTTAGTGTGCAACCAGCGTGATACACAGCCAATCAAGAACCTGTTTGACACATAGCAATAGTTTGATTTGCTCACAGTCAGACAGTCAGTCAAGTGTGGGTGGTGGGGACACATTTTGAGAACAAAAAACAAAGACATATAACCAGGCATTCACAAGTTAATGTCTCAAAAAGTTACTGGCCAGTGTGGCAGGTGATATTGATTTATCTGCCAAAAGCAAAATATACCAATGTTTGCCATGTGATGGGTGGTAATGTTCCCTTTCATCCATACATACAGACAACTGAATGCCGATTCCCAGTACCCAGTACTGCTTCAAGAATCTCTAGAATTTCAAGTGTTTGAAAAGCCCTTCAGGCTCCTGTAGTCTCTCGCCACAGAGCATTCTGTTCCACGGGTCGGTTAATCGAATCCCTAAGCATCTTATTGCAGGGATCTTCCCCACCCTCCTCTCGTCCTCATTTCACTCCACCTGTTCAACCGCCGCCATAACCACAGCAGACTGGCACCCGCTCTCTTGTGCCGCCTGTCTGCGATATTTATGTTACCTTGGAATGTGACAAATTTTATGAGCCTTTAAGGAGGTGGACCTGTCTATAACCTGTGATGGTCTTTGGGGTCGAATTACAATACACATTCTGGCGACATAAAGAATGGTATGAAACGTGTGACCTTGTAAAGGACTAGCCCCAATGTAAACTTCTCATTTGAGTATTTACTGTAAAACGGGGGTCCATGTGGTGACCGTGAATATAGTTTGGTTATAAGAGTTGTGCTGTGTGTATTTGTGACAAGTCCATTGTCAAAGTTAAGTACTAAGCACTGTAGTTTTTTTTTCTCATGTTCTTTTCAAGACAGTCGGGTTCTCAGCATTGTAGGACAATAAGATGTAACTCTGAGACCATGTTTATCTAAAATGGCAGTTGTGGTCTTTTTCATTCAACCACATTGACCATGACATGGTTTTCATTGGGGAAATCTACAGTATGAGTGGGCCTGGAGAAAGAGAGCATGGCATTGCATAACATCACAAGATAATAAGTGCCAATCCCACAGCTCTTTAAAGAAAGAAAACGTCACATCAACACATCACCAGAATTCCTGTGTGATACCAATAAGCTGAAACGGTTTGGAATTCTGTCACAAAAATTACACGGAGACGTATTTCACAGCATTTAATTTGGCCTGTCCAAATGTCTCAGAAAGTCTGGCTCAACTTGTTAATGTTTTGCTGGATATATTCTATGCAAGTGTAACTGATTTACAACTAGCTTTTGTTAGTGTTGGAGCTACAGTATACCAATATTCCCCAAAGACCTTTCTGGCAGTGCTGCTGTGAAGTTTTTCTGCCTTTGTGGGAGACAAAAGCTCACTTCCCTTACAGTGAGTGAGCAGTCTGGTTATGGCATAGCAGTACATCTATAATGCATTGCTGCCCTGTTTCCATGGGCACCGTGCCATGAGGGGTACCCCGTTCTCTACAGCAATACCATGAGAATTGTTGGAGGCTTGTCCATTGTCATGTCCTACTGTAAGCATACCATTCTGCTTAAGAAACACAGATTGGATCTCAGTGGAATTACAGATATAGATATCTTATAATGTGCATGGCATGGACACTGATTAAAACCCAATGTCCTTGGCACACATTAGACTGTATGCTTCTAGCATACCAGAACCATCCTGCTACAACAGATTGTCCAAACTCCTACATGTATCTTGTTCATCTTGATATCCAGTGGTCTCACTAGTCTGGACCCTGCTGTATGTTTGATGTCAATGCATCTTACAATGAAGCGATAGAAGCTGGTGCTGTAGTAGAAGCAGGAGCATTGTTTTTCTTCCTAATCTACAGTCTAGTCCAGCTAGAGCTAGACTACAGCAGGGCCTGGTGAATGAGGTCTGCTTGCTGACTTAGGAGTCTTGCGCTAGCTAGTGTCTGGGCTATTAATAGAGCTAGCCTGAGAATCCAGGCTAAGGTCAGCAATCAGATTCCTGCTCCCAACTAGTGGAAGGGAGAAAGTAGGAAAAGTCCCTCCCTGAAATGATGCATTTTTTACATTTCTATTCATGTACAGTATGTAGACTTTCATTCACGCAGTACGTCTGTAGGGCTGAGGCAGGGGTATCCATTCCTGCTTTGCAGCTTTCAGTCCAAAAAGGACAAACTGTCGGTGTCCTGCTGCCTACAGTGTATTAGCTAGCGGTTAAGTATTTTATGTGATTCAAACAGTGGAAAGTACTTTAGCCATGTGAGCCATGTCAAACGACTCAAATAAATCATGCCCATTTAAAAGTGTGCTTCACATTAGAGTCTGTAGAGAGGCTTAAAAGATGAGTGAAAATGTCATAGTGGGAGAGATATCCATCTTGACAGTAATTATTTGCAAGTTGTCTAGTTTGAGCTATTCCAAGGTTTTTCCAAACAGCACATCCCTGACATCCCTCAGGGTAACTAGACACAATTAAGATTAAGACACAATTAGTTTCTAGAAGTATTCTGTCTGTATTTTCCAGTGTCTAATAGGTAAACTTGACTGGATGCAAAAATGCTGAACATTTGGCAATTTCATAGCTTAATCCCTTTAATCTGGTCAAAAGCAGCTTGCAGAGGTAATATGGTATTTGACTTATTTTTCTCCTAAACAGTTGTGGTTCTCTCTGCATTGCAGATGTGCCACTGTAATATTGCTTCATGTCTCTTATTAGCACAACACTGCTGCTGGCTAGACGGTGGCTGCTTTGTCAGCATTCTCTCCACTCACACAGACGGATAGATGGACACTCAAGCATGAATGAACATAATCACACACGCACGCACGCACGCACACACACACTTCTGGAGTGTACAGCTTGATTCAGAGCTACACAGGCTAAACTAATACAGTCATTTTAACAAATATGGGCATACAACAACTTCACTAGGTCAGAGCAGGACCTCCCTACATTTTCTTCAGCTCTCTGAGGACTGCATAGTATTCCCCGTCACAGGTGGCCTGCCCTGAACCCTACATAGGCCTACCAGGCCTAACAGTCACAGACTCCCCGTCAGTACGACACAGCTCACCCTGCCATTTGCAGTTTGCAGATTACAGACCACTCAAAACTACACTGCTGAAGGGTTAAATATATTACATCATCTTTGGTCTTTGACCTCCTTAGTTATGCATTTTTGGTTCAATACTTGATTTGATTTTATTTACTAATATACTGTAGAGTAATAAAATATTTGTAATGCATTATTGTAGGCTAACTGGTTTAGAGTCAAATGTATTTGGACATGTCACGTGACATGATGGTAGAATAATATATACCCTTTATATCACTCATGGCACAATATTGGAACCCAGAGTCTATTACCGGTAACGATAGTAGACTCTGGGGGCAACGGCCACTATGTCTGGGTTATCCGGTCTAGCCAGTGGATCCGAAGAATGTCTTCCTCTTTCGTGTGCTGCTCATTTAGTTTTTAGGGTATGGCAAAAGTTTGATATAAATAATGACCGTGAAAACTGAAAACTAAATGACCGACGCCCGGAAGAGGAAGACGTTCTCTGGATCCGCTGGCTAGACCGAATAACCCAGAAATAGTGTCCGTTTCCCCCAGAGGCTCAAGCGGTCGTCAGAGATTGCTCATGCCATAGCATTTCACTGTTGTCATGTGAAAACTTTGTAGATCAAATCACCAGATGTGGTTTGAGAAAATACTACCCTCCCCGGGTTTATAAAACCCTTTCATGTTCTCTGTATGCCCACACAGCAACAATACAACCTCTATAGTTCATTCTGGATTGTGTATTCCTCGGTCACATTGTGTATGTGTAATGTAAATGTGCTATTTTGAGTTATGGAGATTATACTATGAACATCTGGTGGATTGGCTTCTTGGAGTACCACACTGTATGTCTGAATGTAAACATATTTTTAACTAGAAGATGCAGTAACAAAAAGTACTGACTGCCTTTTTGCTATGTTAAGCTCAACCTCTTATTTCCATTGCCAACCATTCCTTGGTTATTATATTATAGCCATATTGAAAATGTTCAAATAAAGCAGAGTTGACTGAAGTGCGGGGTCAGGATCTTTCTACTGTATGTGCCACTAACGCTGCACTTTATAGGCAAGCTGATAGATTATCTGGCCTTTTGCAGTCTTGCCTGTGGAAGATGGTTAGTTATGTTCTTTGGTTCCTATAGGCCTCCTTGAGCTGTGTCAGTTAATCAGTCCCTACACTTTGCTCAAGTCTTTCTCTCTCCTATCTTACTATCTATCTGTTATTGTGTTCAATTCCACGTAACTCTCAATTCCCCCTGCCTCTCACCCCTACCCTTCTCTCCTCATCACTGTCATGTTGTACCACGGTGGCTTGGTGACTGCTATTCCCAGCAGGCATGAAGACCCAGTCTAATTCTGTGTGACAGTGGAGTACATGACTTTATTGAGCTTGACTCAGGGAACCGGGAACGTGGAGTGTCTGACTGTGGCCCCCTTGAAGAGGCTTCTTACAGTTCCAGTTGAGTTGAGACATTTCTCTTGTGAAGAATTACTGTGCCACTTAGCGTTCTCTCCACGCCAGCTGTTTGATGGAGGGGTTACTTAGAGGCCAGGTCAAATTTGATTTAGCTCCAAACTCTGCAGTCATACCATGTTTGAATACTTGGCTGCAAAATGAAAGGATCACAGATGCAAAAGAAAAGGTTGACAGCCAAACTGAGAATTGGACCAAGGGGGAGGGGGGGATGAGAGAGAGTTGAATGGAGACCAACAAAGAGTAAATAAGAGAGTGACTAAACACTATATTGACGTACAATATGCTGCTAAGTTCCTGATTTCTGTCCCAGCGCAGAGCAAATAAAATCAGTGTTCATATAGTCTACATACCCTGTGGGTTTATTAAACACATTCATCCATGCTTACCAAGGTATTGTCTTTATCCTTTACTATGGCTGATCTCAATGACTGGCCTTGTCAAATCACACATTTCCTTTTTGATGGTGCAATGACCCAATTTTACTACGCAGATACATTTGATTGTTTTTGCTGCTCTTGAGTGAAACATTTCCATGACAGCTACTAACATACCCATGACAGGCATATTAAAGGGCTATGCACTGTGTGGCATTTCCAACTCTTTCAATACACCTACCCAATCAAACCTCTGTCCAAATCAAAATGTTGATGTTGAAACACTGTATTTCCTAGCTCAGAATTGGCAACACTAGTGAATTGCCAGATGAGAGTGTCATAAAATTGTAATCTTTTCTATTTTAAATGTGTGCACAAGTGCTACAGCAGATGGCCGAGTACATGTTGACAACAATAACAGAAGAAAAATTGACAGCAACATTAACCATCTCACAGTTTGGTGTGCACTCGTACTCTTTCTCTCAGTGGTTCACAGACAATTCAATAGTGGAGCTCAGTGGAAATTGTGATGGTGAATATTTAAGCACAATGGCAACAATGAATACCATCAACAAATCCACTCAACACTGCTTTAGAGGTACTAATCCAGTTACACTTGAGCTGAAATTAGTAGTTGTAATAACTTGTACACTGCACCATCAAAGGCTGTCATGCTCGCCCCTTAGCTGCTGTGCTGTACGTGTTAGTGAGCGAGCTATGCCCAGCCTAAATAAATATTATCATGCCCCACTGAATGTACCCAAACACAAACTCCCCAGTAGCAGCTAGCTAAACAACCCAGAGGTGACAGCCCTTTTCTCAGATTCAACACTATAGCGGCAAAAGCTTAAGGTTGATGCAATTGAAGGCTGTAGTGACCCCACTACTGAATAGCCTCAAGTTTATTATTCAGTCAGTCGACAAACCATAAAACCTTTCACCATAGCTCAGAGATAAATTACCTGAGGAAAAATGATTTTTCAGTATACTGATTTACATTCATTTCATGGAATCTGTTAAAGGACATGTTGCCTCTGCATGTGATGTAATTTGGCATATGGTATTTCTGGCTATGTCCAAGTGAAGTTGTGCATGAGCATCTAGTCATAAACAGCATAAAGAATAAACCTGGAAACCACTTAACATCTGCAGCTTAGAATCCCATTGTGAGATGCATAATGCATGAATCACATTAACTTTACAAGGATATACTTTGGTCTTTCTCAAACAAGTTAAGCTTCACAAAGTACATCAACAGAAGAGCTACTTTATTAATCCCCAAGGGGAAATTAAATGTTTTCACTCTGTTGTCATTTTCACACACACAGGCCCTGAATAAATACACACATGCAGGACCTACAGATGTGCATTAATGGAGAGATGTCTGAGCGATGGGGCTGCCGCATAGCACAGCGCCCCGAGCAGTTGTTGGGTTCGGTGCCTTGATCAAGGGCACCTGGGCAATGCTGAACTGGCACCTCTCCAGCCACCAGTCCACACTCCGTCTGACTGGTCCGTGTTGGACTTGAGCCGGCAACCCTCCGGTTCCCAACCCAAGTCTAACGGACAGAGCTACTGCCACCCCCATTAACATGGTTAGACTTAATTACTATCACTGAAGTCTCATTTATGAGTTTCTAATTCTTATAAATTCTCATTGTCCTCCGCCCAAGGATGAAGTCTGGGGCGAGAGGTAATGTTTTCAGTCGTGTCAGTCCGTTCGTTCGTCCGTTCGTCTGTGTACAAGATTACGCAAAAACTGCTAGACCGATTTTCATGAAACCCGGTGAAAGCGTGTAGTATCGGTGAATGACGACCCCATGACATTTTGGGGTGAGTCCTAATCACGGGGTGCCGTGTAGGGCGCCACGTACACAGGAAATGAGGTCTAATATCTTAACGCATCATCCGATTTTCATGATACCCGGTGGAGGGGTGTAGCACGGGCCAAGGAAGAGCTATTATATTTTGGAGTAGATCTGAATCACAGGGCGCCATGTAGAACGCCATGTACACAGGAAGTGAGGTCTAATTGCTTAACGCATCATCTCTTTGACATTCTACTTAATATGCATGTTCCCTAAGAGCCAATGGGCACAATTTAACATGGTCAACACTCAAGGTCAACGCAATGCCACGTAAACAGGAAGTGTGGTCTAATTGCTTAATGCATCATCCCTTTGGCATTCTATAATATGCAATGTAATACATTGCTGCCACCCAACGTCAACGCAATGCCGCGTGAACAGGAAGTGAGGTCTAAAAGTTTAACACAGCATCCGATTTTCATGATATCCGCTGGATAGAGTGCACCTTTCTAGTTGCCATAGCAGGGCTGCTATAATCAAAGCTAAACTTTGAAAAGCTGTAACTGGTACACTACTGGTGTGGTTTGACAAAACTTACACTAATTACACTGATTGCTACACACATCCAGCTATCCTTGCAAATTACACTGATTGGCCTAATGAGAGTGCTATAATTTAAGGTCAATATTTTAAACTCAAATGCAATCTCTCAATGTTGATGAAACTTGAAGGGATGACTCATTTTGGCACCGTGTTGTGGCGTTTCAAAACATTGCATTGATTGGCCTGATGATGCCAACTATAATGAAAGGTGAACATTTCAAACATTGAAAGGCTCTAACTCCTACAATAGAAGTACAACTGATGTGAACCTTGCTACACAAATCAGCTATCCTTACATGTTACACAGATTGGCACAATGGGGCAAATACTGCGGTGAGGGGCATCATTCCCATGGGTTTAGTCAATATTTGATCAGTGGTGTCGGAAATATGATGCATGACAGCACACAATAGATTCCACAGACTAAGATCAAACCGATCAAATGATTAATCCGAATAATGACTGCATCGTGTGTGTGTGTGTGTGTGGGTGTGTGTGTGTGTGTGTGGGGGGGTGACATGTTTATTGTTGTCTTGTTTATTGTTTGACACTTTAATAATGACACATTATTGTAGTTTACTGGTTTTCCCACAGTCAATGCTGCATCTTTTGTAATGACACCAGCTGTTGAGGCAACATGTGTCTGTATGCAGCATAACATTATCATTGTCTCAGTGAAAGGCGGTGTAGCCCTACTAGAAGCGAGAGACGCAGAAGATTTGCTAGTAGAAACCTGGAACAGGTCCCTGTCCTCTACTGAGGCGTGTGCGTGTCTTGGCAGTCTGCAGGATGGTAAGTGCAGCAGGTCATCTGGATTGTGCTGAGTGAAATAAGTTAGGCTACACAGTACAAACCTGTGTTCTGTAGCCAACAGTCATTTAACCTCTCTTGGCTTACAATGTGAAGGGCACTAGACAGAGCTGTGGTATTTTCATCAATCTGCTTTTGTTTTTGACATTGACTTAGGATGTCCTCTGTACTAATCAGGAGTTCAAAATAAAGTCTTTAATAATGCACATATGACTATCTGAATCAACTCTGTGTGAATCTGCATGTCTTGAGAGTTATATCTTCTTGGTGACACTGCTACTGAGGTCACAGGGAAGAACTATTGACTGCTGTTGGTGGCTGTTAGTTACGTCGTATGGTAGCCATTCCAGAAAGGTTGATCAGATATGTGGCAGATGGGAGCATGAATCCCATATCAAGGGGTACATACCGTTTATGCATGAGCTACCACAACGTAAGTTTGAACTGCATGTGTTAAAATCACTGGCATCACAGATGAGACAGTTGGGAAGGCATCCAAGCACTGGCCCACTGTGTGTGTGTGTATCTATGTGTTCATGGGTAAGCATGTTGAGGTTTCCATGCTTTTTTGTGTGTGTTTTCATGTGGTTCTTGGTGTGTTTCGGCAGCGAGATTAGAGAAGCGGATTACATCCGGGAGGAGAACAGATGGAAAAAGTAGGAAGAAGGGGACAATTATGTCTAGTTTGTGTTGGAGCCCTGGCCAGAGAGAGGCCACACCCCTGAAGTAGTCACCACCATCTGTTGAGGGTCCATGGCACTGATTGGTGCATATTTAGCATCATTCTCTGAATCCTTATTAAGAGTTCGTAGACATCAGGCTTTCACCATCATTGTGGATTTGTCATTGAAATTATTTCTAGGTGTATCTGAAATCTTGAATATGAAAGAAAACATGGATTTCAAACTTGTGTGGACAGGAATAATCCTACTGCTCAACTAGTTGTTAGATATGAGAGACATGATGCTGACTGTTGAGATCACATGATGGGAATGTGGCTCCAGATGACTTATTCACAGGTGAAGCCCAGATGTAACAACCATGCTCCTCAATGAGGGCTTTGCAGTCTACGACTATCAAGTCTTCACAACAGCTTTGAGCCCCAGGGTGTAGAGACTTGAAAACATTAAAGGTCATTTGGAGATTGGACCAGAGTCCTTCTGCTTATTATGCTAACAGCTTCATAATGGTGAGCACCCAGGGATTCCTCATGTGGTGACTGAAGTGTCAATCACAGAGGCCAGGAAGGCTCATTATGGGCTGCTGCTTGTCACTCAGTTATGCTGTTATGAACATAACAATCTTTCACTTTAGAGATAACCTTTAAGCAGGGCCATCGCTAGAGAGGTGGAACCCAGGGGGTCAGGAAGCAGGCTGAATGAGTGATGAGTTCAAAACAAGACTGAGCGTGGAGGATAAACATTATGTCTTTGCACTGGACAAATATTTGAATTATTGGATCCAGATTTGCCATCATGATGTTGTTTGTCTTACCTAGTGTATATGTATCTCTTTGGTCATACAAAACTTTATTTATGAAAGTTACTAGAAAATATTTCTGTTCAGTAGATCCTTAAAATGGTGCTTTCTTTGGAATGGAGTTACTAATGAAGGGCCCTATCACATTGAATTGGTGTTCAATTTTAGAGGAATTCAGCCCATTGCAATGGACAGTGCATCTTTGTTCTCACTTGGATTAATATGGTATCACCAGTAGCTATGTGGTGTTGGTTTATTGGTTTGAGTTATTCTGTAATGACTGTAATTTGAGAGAGCATGCATCACACTGTAGCAAGGGTGTGTGTGTGTGCGTGTGTGGACTTGGACTTGGTACTTGGTGCATTGGCTTCTTAACAGAGGAAAATGAAACTCAATAAGCAAGACAGATTTGCTGGCGTCTATTTTGCAGACTCAGACAATCACTAGTTAACATTCACTTTTGAACACTAATAAATATGTCCATGACTAAAATCTGTGACACTGACCCAGTTTGAAAGCTCTTGTGATGTGATCTGTCTCCTCTTCATGGGTGAGTATACTAATACCACTTTCAGACCAACAACCAGGGTCGGACCCGGGATATTGGACCCGTGTTCAACCCTGCTTTTGTCAATTTAAACCAAGCCAGTCAACACGAATTATTCCCGAGATATGACAATTCTGGTAGGACCTGGGTGACGACCCGGGAAAGATGAATATCAATGAACTCACAGGCTGGGAATGGGCGGGTTGACAACACTGGATTCAGCGAACATGGATTTTCATATGTCGCGCTCAAGGTTTGACACAGGCTGCGTTTACATGGAGCCTACTATTCCCATTATAATCAGTTTAAAAGCCCAAACTGAATAAAATGCTCCATATAAACACCTCAATCAGAATAAACAGAGGTAGTTATAACCTTTTCATAAACCGATCAATCGAACCGATTGTACCATGTAAATGATTTAACCTGATTACTTTCTGGCCCTCCGCCTTTACGTAAATGCCGCTCTTCAATTCGGCGTGCTTAAAATCCACCAAGCAGAACTTATTTCAACACAATTTAAACTTTTATAACCAGTTCATGCTGAACCAGCGCCTTTTGTTTAAATGTGCCAAATTGTAATTTTATGGGTTATTGTTGTCAGAGGCGGCACGGTGGTGTAGTGGTTAGCACTGTCGCCTCACAGCAAGAAGGCCCCGGGTTCGATTCCCGGTTGGAGACGTGGGGACTTTCTGTGTGGAGTTTGCATGTTCTCCCCGTGCCTGCGTGGGTTTTCTCCGGGTACTCCGGTTTCCTCCCACCGTCCAAAGACATGCAGATTTGGGGCTAGGTGAATTGGGGAGTCCAAATTGCCCATAGGTGTGAGTGTGAGTGTGAAGGGTGTGAATTGTCTGTCTCTGTGTTAGCCCTGGATTGACTGGCGTCCAGTCCAGGGTGTACCCTGCCTTCGCTCTATGACAGCTGGGATAGGCTCCAGCGCCCCCCGCGACCCTCAGTGGAGGATTAAGCGGTAGATAATGGATGGATGGATGGCTTGTTGTTCAGATGATTAAGCTAAGCTAGCTACTATGTGCTAGCGGCAGCATCGCCTGTTTGTTTGGAGTTGGTGTGTCAACTGTGTGTATGTGCTGTGTGACCGGACAGCACCTCGATGACACAATTG
>CABFOS010060194.1:0-11005 GCA_900660315.1 Diretmoides pauciradiatus | reverse complement strand
ATAGAGGCTTGTTGTCTGGCCGAGGTGGAGATCATGAAGAAGGTCAGAGAGGCGTACGACAACGACATCGCTGCTATGAATGTGAGTACACACACACACACACACACACACACACACACACTCAATCACATGCTCCACTTCACCCTGCAGTCGTCCCTCCCTCTCTTGCTCTCCCACTCTCCCGCCAAAACATCCCCAGCACGTGAATCCTGCCTAGAAACCGAGAGGAAACTTCCGCCTTGCTCTGATTGGTTGAGCTCCCTAGCAACCGCGTATGCCCAGCCAGCCAGTCAGGCGCGTTGAGAGAGGCCCACTGACCCAATGAAACAGATTATTCAGAGGCGCGGGCAGGCACAGTGACCTGGTAACAGTCAGGAGAAGAAGTCAGGGAGATGCTGGAGGGAGAGAAGAAAAGCTCTCTGTGATTGGCTCAGAGGTTTTCTTTTCATCCTGATTGGCTTGATGCTCTCCTCTTTTTCAGTCATTCATACATTTCTCTGCCTGTCTCAGCATTACCTCTTCTGTTTCCTCCACCCGCAGCCTGTTCGTTCAACTTAACTGAGTGGCCACCGCCACCCTGCCCTCAAGGAAATCCACTGTCCAAGGTCAGGGCAAAGACTGGGCCACTAAATTGGGATTGGCGTAAACAAGCAGGAGCAGTCAGAGCAAGATCCTAGTAACAAGTCACCTCCCCACGTGTGTGCAGGATTAAAATCTGTGATCAACAACTTGTAAAACAACACAAATCTTGTCACCGCTGTTGTTGATGCTCTTGTTGTTGTCTTGCTTGTATAAGGGACGCAGGCCAGTGAAAGCCAGCATACCGCTAATTAGCTTTGTACTATAACATCATTACAGTGCCATTCTTCAGGCAAGTGGCAAGACCCATGAGCAAATGTTTATTTTGTTTAGAAAAACTCAGCTTATGAAGGGATTGTGGGCAAAATGTCTCTTTTTAAATATTTCAAATTGCTTGCTCCAGTAGTAGAGGGAATTAATGTCAATACCCTGCAGGATCAAAAGTTCACATTGAATAGTTAATGAGTGGGGGAGAGAACAACTCCCACATAATTCTGCGGGTCTAGCATGCATACTGCCTAATTTAACATAACTGCAGGCATAAACTCATTCAGCCAGAAATATTATACTGCTATGATTAGTAAAAACAACATTACCATCCAACACAGAAATTGCTCCCCTTACAAATTAATTTGCTTGGGTTGGAAGATAAATTGAATCTATATGCCAGAATTGCATTTAACTTGCACTAAATGCTGTACTATGCAAGCAATAGGGTGTGTTATTCCCCCTGAATTCAATGTCATTATGAATTGTGATAGGTAGGTGCATCGTGCATGGGAACAATGTGCTATCTGTTTGCATTTCATTATGCTTATATTGCAAACTAAAATGCTAAAACAGACGTGAGAAAGATGTTTCTTCCATTTTGAACACAGATGTGTCTCGTGTGTGTGTGTGTGTGTGTGTGTGTGTGCGTGTGTGTGTGTGTGTCTTTAATGACAGTGGACTTAGCCCCCAACCAAATGCATGGGAATCCCCTGGGTTCTTTGGGAAGTTTGAGTTACTATGGGACAAAGCTTATGTTGTGTTTACAGCAGCCATCAGATGTGGATTTTCCATAGGCAAATACCATTTTGTGTAATTTGAGATGTGAGCAATTATCGAAGTGGTACCTTTTGTTAAATTGAACATTTGATTGCTTGAACTGGATAGTGATTGATAACTACAGTACTACTGAGCTCTGGGTTGATCAAAAGATGAGCTGCCTGATGTGTAACAGTTTAACCCTCCTGTGGTCCTCGGGTCAAGGAAGGAAGGAAGGAAGGAAGGAAAGAAGGATGGGAGGAAGGGGGATGGTGGAAGGAGGGATGGAGGGACAGAATGAAGAAAGGAAGGAAAGAAAGAGGGAAGGAGGGGAAAAAGGGAGGAAGGAAGGAAAGGAGGGAGGAAGGAAGGAAAGGAGGGAGGAGGGAGGAAAGAAGGTAGGAAGGAGGAAGGAAAGAAAGAAGGGAGGAAACGAGAGAGGAAGGAAGAAGGAACAGTAAAAACAGATTGGGTCAGTTTGACCCAGGAGGACAACAGGAGGGTTAAAGGGCATATGAATAATGGTGAAGTCTAAAACAGGTGAAGACTCTGCAGAGATATCTCAGGACTCTGACGATACAACCTTAAGAACTAATATCTAAAGTTGAAATAGAAACAGTGCATCTATAGAAATTGGTGTATGAGGTCAGCGCTCTCTTTACTATTCTAACCTGTTAGAATTCTAGGATCTCAGTTCCCCGTCGTAACCAGGATCTCATTAATGTCAGAGGCATACACGACCCTCAAGGGGCTTTCCAAATGGCTCGAAGCATCAGATGACTCACTTAAATTAGCATTCCTTTTTATGGGAACGTAAATCCCCGCACTTTGATAGCTGGCTCCATCTTTCACCAATCTGGTAACCAGGCACTTCTCAGAAACCAACATGCGTCATGATTTTTAAGATTTGGCATTACGTTATCCCCCCAAGCTCTAGGGATTTACATATCTTTGCGCTTCTGGGGGGATCAGCGGTGCACTGTGCTCATCCGTGAAATGACCTATTCAACTTTTTTGTTTGGCCCGTAAAGGATTGTCTCTGTTGCCTGTGTGGAGCTAATTGGATACAGCAGAGCACCAAGCCAGGTTTCACAGCCAGGGAGAATTAGTCCAGGAAATAAAACATAAAGGTATTGTCTCCAGGAAAAGAGCGTGCACTCAGCGTTTCAACCATAACTGCCACCGGAAAGGAATATCCCAGATGGACTGGCAGAGAGAGGAGACATAAATGAAAGATGTTGGACAGGTCTCTGAATAGACACACACACACATCCCCATAATTCTGATTCCACAGGATGTAGTATTATTATGCAAATAATTACTCTAGCAGGAAATGCCAGGGAAAGGATTAACGTATGCAATATTCATTCACGTTAAAAGGGGTTCACAATGTTTGGCTTAAAATACTGCTTATCCCCGTTTATGTCATCTTGACAGACAAACTGCATGCCTGTTAGGGGGGAATAGTGAATAACTGGATGTACTTTTCATGGAAACTGAATTTCAAGATGTCCAAACGCTGTGAATTTAGTAGCTTTAATTGCATCCACTTGGTCATCAATGAGAATAAGCCTATTTTTATTCAGCTCTGACCTACATAGCAACTTTTCCAAAAAACATTCATCAGCCAGATCAATTATCCAGCCTCAGATTTGCAGACATAAAAGATCTACTGGAATTTAACAACATCGTCTCTTTGATGTGGTTTAGAGATACAGCTAACAAAATCAATTGAGCAAGCTGTTCCTGTCTTTGAAACGTCTCGCACTTGCACTGCTCCCTGGGCAGCCCTGGTGCATCTCAGGGGGGTCAGCAGCTCTGAAGAGTCTCCACTGTGCTGGTGAAGATTGCCCGGAGGTGTGACAGCCACCCTCTGATCTACCGGCGCCTCTCAAGATCTGAGGACAGGCTTTACCCATATCATCCCTTGCAAGCGCCTCTCACATTAAAGCAATGGCACTTCAGTGAGCCATGCAGGCAGCCACACAGCGTGAGCCCCAATTTCCACCCATCTTCCTGAAATGAAAGCGAGAGAATGCCTATGGGAGGGCGGATACAAAAAAAAGACACGCTAGGAGTTCAGTGCAAGGCATAGTTCAGTTAAGGTTGTCCTAATTAGTGAGCTATTAACCAGTAACTCTGTCAGACTAGAGTCATGATGTAAAGCACTTTGACTAACGCCTCCATGCTTCACACCTTAAATGCCATTTGCCCCTGTACCCCTGAGCGATGTCTTTGCTGGAATTGTCAACCAGTGTTAAGCAATGATCCAGTTAAAGGGGTTAATTAATGTGACTGTCTTTACTCTGGCTTCGCTCTCCCTCTCTCACTTTGTGGCTGAATGCACCAGACACAACTCTTTGATTTAGACAGGAATGCCACCACTGCATATTGCACCAGGCCAGCATATGTTAGTGGTTTGTGTGCCAGGTTGCTGTTGGTGCTACGATACTCCTCGTACATCTTCGAGAGCCACACCCTCGATTTCAGACAGAGTCAGACCAACGCACCTGTGGCTAGGACCACCTGCTTCTGAGGACCAGCACATTCCTACAACTTCCCGTCACTGGATCTAATGGGTTGCTCTGAATCCACTGTGGGTGGGAGGGATGGGTATGCCACACTCCAAATATAGCTTTGAAAAGGTTTGGAAAATTCCTCCCCGCCAGCACATGAACAGTATGAGACTTCACCTCGAACTATGTAATGTCTGAAGCTAGAAAAGGTAGATAAAAGCAAAAGATCAAGTCAAGTCAAGAGAACTTGGCACTTGTGTTCAAAGCTCCAGCATAAAATATGATGTCTTAATGAGCAGCGTTCAGCATCTGTCTTCACACTTTCAAGTAATAGCATCAAATATTAATAAAGGTGTCTCTCTGGCAGAGCTTTTTAATTGCAAAGAATGTCTTTTCTAGTTAATAGAATATCCCAGGTAGGCACCTAACTAGCAACAGTGGCTGGAGACATTGTCTTTTTGCTCAGAGCATTTTTTTTGTGGGGATCAATCGACCGTCATCCACACGCTCACGCTAGACATCATTGTGACAGCCATGCTTTAAATTCAAGAGTTCACAAAGGCGAATATGTCTTTGCCAACTTGAGAGAGGCTGAGGAGATTTTGACATACTGGATATGAACTCCAGCTGGCTGGTCCTCCATAGCCAGCAGTCACACTCAGTCCCCTTATCTTCCCTCAGTCACTGTCCCAGGGGAAGCAGAATTGACATGCCCTTAAAGAGGCTGCAATGGACTTTGAAGGGAAGCAACTGTCAGCATGACTGCCTCAGCTTTTTAGCAGTGAAGGAAGGGAAGTATAGATCTGGATGCAATAAGGAGAAATGTCTCTTGCTGTGCTTTGTGTACCACGACCTTGAAATGACTGGGGCATGGGAGACTTGTCTCTGAAGCTGAAACTGTGATGGGAGAATTGAAAGTGGTTCCCACAGACAAAGGATAAGGGAACGCTGACTTGTGAAACCTTGAACAAAATATAAAATGTGAAGGCAGTAGCCTGTGATTCTTCACAGACATTGTGGTTAATCACTCGCAGAGTAAAATCAAAGTTAAAGGAACTTGTTTTTTTAGATTAATGATACAGTAAATTAGCATACATAATGTGTGGAGGGGTTGGTTTTCCTCATTTCAGTTTGTCCACTCCCAGAGTGACATCACAAAAACCTAATCAACTCAAAGCACACATACAGTACATTGCAGGGGAGCCAAGCGTAACCAAAACCACTATGATGTCATCTGTTCAGTGGCCGGCAGAGTGACTCGGCAGAGCAGTTTAGCTCATTTCCTGTGTGGTCACAGTGAGAGAGTTTTGGGGACTTTTATCTTGTAAACTACATTAAAAAAATCAAAACAGGATGCATACATAGTTCTATATCTGTCAATGAGAAATTGTGCAATTACTAACATAAGCAGTATTTTATGGAATGTGTCCACTGTTGGGTCTCAGCCTGGCAAACAAAATTAGAGCTCAATCTGTAGAGTACTAACACTGCCAGGGGTAGGAGTCCAATTCTCACTGGGGCCAGCCATACTGGATAAAAGCATCTGCCAAGTGACATCTATGCATATGTCAAAATTGGAGCCTACAGAGCATAACAACATGATTAGATTATTTGTCATGCACACACATGCCACACATCACGGTGCTTAAGCACTGAAACAAATTAAATTGGCTCGGTTTCAGTAGTACACATGCTACAAACCTCATTTTGCACATAGTTCCATGAATGCTTTTCTTGATTGTTTGTCTGCTGAGGATTTGTGCAGGAGCACGTGCCCCACCCCTCCCCACAAACAACACCACCACTACTGTACAACTGGTGTAGGATCAGAAGAAGTCGTGTTAACAGTACATTAAATGGGTTATTTTACGGATGCCACTATCATTTAATTACAGTGTCTTTTACACAGAGTGGAGTGGTGTGATATACAGCTGAGAATTCAGATAATGCTCACCACTACTGGGCTGCATAGTGAACCAAGTAGAAACAAGGTCTGTCTTTGTAGTAAGTAGCTTACTGATCTTGAAGCTTGTTGTCATCATTAACACATTTCAACTCACAAGGAGCCGTATATGTCCAAAGTTTTATTATTTATTTTGTCACAGAGACCAAAAATTAGACCAAATAATTCCCTACACAGAAAAAAAGATGTTTGCATATTGTGCTTTCTGTTATAGAAGATCAAATGTGACCCCATATCAATATCACAATATCAATATTAAGCACTGAAACAGAGTGTTAGCTAGAACATCATTATGAGAGATGGAGAGTTGGCATTGCATTACAGAATTCCAGAGCAGCAGAAAACCAATACAGCAACATGCCAGTATGTTATCGACCATCTGTATGACACAGTTAATCCTCGAGATCAATATACAGTACTTTGTGGAATCATCAGAGGCACTCTTACATGACAGCAATGTGACATATTTCAACTGAGACCATCTGTGGATGAATTGATGATTTTTTGTTGTCTATGATAACATCACTGGATGGCTTCTCTAAATATCAGTGAGAAATGATTGCTGCACAATACAATGCCATTTAGTATAACAAAAGTAACGGATTCCACTGTGCTATATCCATTTAGACTCCTTTCATGTCCCTAAGGATTAATTCACATGTAAAGTTTAAATGTTAAAGGAGGATTGGGAGTTCTGAGGACACATGCATTAGATGACCTTTGACCTTGTTTGTGCAGTATCATCCCCCATCCCATATGGTGTGAGATGAGATCACCCTGAGCCAATGTAGCAGCGTATTGCAAATCAACACAAACGATGGTCACACACAAAAAACACGTAATAATACTTTTTCTATTTCTTATTCATTCATAACATTCCATGAATACAAGCGGTTACACAGTGATTATGTCATCATTATCCCACAATATACAATAACAAACTAGTGTCTTTCCATTTGCATTCACATCACACACACCCAAACCTTTTTGTGCAAAATGACATATTTAATTTAATCACTTTTAGGTTTCTGATTAAGAGAAAGAGCTACAGAGAGGAAAACATGTGTGCTTACTCTGGCACACCTGGAGATTAATAGCGTCGCTGCTGTAAACAGCACATTAACAACTGCTAGTTGATGGTCATCGTGTTAACTTGTGGTTGATTAGCCCTTCTATCACCAGAACAACACATTAAAGGTTACAGTCTATCAAAGTCAAAGCCAAAGTTTTCGCTTTAACATCCAAGTAAGCTTTTCTCATTGTAGTGTTGCAGTAGTGAACATAAAGAAATATTCCTATAATATCATCCAGTGTCCACATAGTCTGTCTCCCATTCCCTATCAATTCCTGTCTCTTGAAGATCATTTTAAAGGGTCCCTTGTCTTAACTAGCTTTGGCAGAGACTTTGGGTTTATATTTCCTTGAACTCGTATGGGGCAGCTCAGGTTACTACCAGGTGAGTGGGTGGAAGTGAACCTCATCCGTCCAGATAGACTTAAACCTCTGATGTCTGCCATAATGTCCGCAAATCCACATTTTTTCCTCAAAAGCCCTGCGGGTTGTCAGACTGGCAATTTTTAGACTAGTGTTTTTAAAGTCCCGGCCCTGAATTAGCAAAGGAAGTGCATGTTTGTTCAGTATAAAGTCATGTGCGCATATGCGGGTGGACAGAAATAGCTGCAAAAACTTTCGCCTCTCTTTTAAGTGGGTGGACAGGACTTTGAGGCAACTGAGGCAAACAATGACATCACGATCACCCCCCCCCCACACACACACACACACACACACACATTTCAGCACACAGCCTCAGTTTCTCTAGTGACTGAGGCATCAACACGTCAATGATGTCATCCCCTGAACAGCCCTTCTGTGGTTTTCCTTTGGGGCTCCTCTGACCCCTCAGGAGCCACCTGCAGTTCATAAACATCAGCCGGGTGAATGTAATTGGAGGGGGTTGGTCGCAGGAAAGGCCACAGCCCAGATGGCTGACAATGAGCGTGAGAGATACAAAGGGCCTATACCGGTGCATCACATTCCTGTCACATGTTGTCAACCTGGAATGGGGAAGTCTGCCCCAGGAAGGTCACAGTTACTTCGGTGGCTGAAACCAGTGGGGTCACTGAGTATGTAACAACAATTACTGCCTGATAGTAAGGTGTCTGTGCAACCTCACTTAGTTTGTTTTGTTTATACTGATGTAATTGTTCAAAGACTATAAGACCATAAGCATAGATCATTTATGAATTCCATGAAGATACAAGTAGTGTTCAATCAAAACAGATATTAAAATGGTCTTCATTATCTTTATATTCCTTGACTCGACTTGATTCCCTTGAAGGGTTTTCACTCCAGCCTTATAGCTGTGCTACATACAGCACAACTCAGGTGCTGGAGAACTTCTTAAGTAGGGTATTTCCCACCCAGTCAACAGTGGAAAGCTGTGTAAAAACAGACATGGGCTGATAGAAACAGACCCATTCCTATGTGTGTCTAATGAGTCCATCAGCCTGACAGCAGAGAGTCCTGGGGGACCCTCCATACATGATTACCAGTGTATCGCAGATGAATGCTTCTGGATTGAGAATGCCATCTGCCATTATGTGTCAGTGTATGTTTACTGAACAGGGATGCAAGGTATAATTCATGTGCAAGCACACTGATATGTTGTTCTTGGAGGAAAAACAACAACTTCCCATCACATGTCAAATTTGCCCCATTTCCTCCATATTCTCTGCTACTTAAATGTATGCCATCATATTACAAACGGTCCAAGGCCCTTAAGAGCTGTGCTTATATGTGTTGCAAGTCACCAAGATATGAATGATTTACCATGCATATGTCAATCCATATTAAGGCTTTCAATAATTTATGCTATATACTGTTAGCCAACAGAATTTCCACTCATGTCAAGCGAGGAAGGATATCAGCCTCCCTTTGCATTTCAGTGTTGAAATAAGGTCCCTGGAGTGAGACATTGTAAGGTGGAATGTCATGTTTTTTACTGGAATACTGGTTTCTGCAGTAGTTAATTATAAAAGGTTATCTGTGGCATGCTACGTATTGGCAACATGTATAGTATTTCATGCTAATGGTTTCATGGCACAGATTCTGTCAACATTAAAATCAGCCATTTCCTTTCAGTCTCAGAGTAGAGGAAACATTTCACGAGGTCCTGTTTGCTACGAACCATCTACCTAATTCACATAGAAACAGGGAAAGCTTTTCATTAATCGACACTATTACTGGCATGTAAACACATTACATCTCAACAGTTATCCCACATTACTTATAGTTGCAACACACTAATGTGCATCATTTTAAAACCGCGTGAAATGAACTGCAAAAAAGCATATTTGACTAAGGATGTTTGAGTTTGAGTTCCCAACCTCTTTGAACATGATTTAAATAAGTACACTTTAGCTCCTTGACACATGCATCACTGAAACCACTTGTTCTAATGGCAGAGGCATTGCAAACCTAATCCTGCTGCCTTGTTATTTAACATATGCACTACTATCACTATGTCAGTGTTATATTATATGTTGCAGCTGAGTATCATGTAGATGTTATATGTGAAGGTCACATGTTTACTCTAATTTCAATCAATGGTTGCTATGGAATTTAGTTGCATAGTTTCTTGGTCAAACATCCTTACCAAACCATGTGCACACCTCAAAGGAAATACCTTTTAAAAATGTAAACATAGCATGCATTATAGATTTTGTACTTGCAGCTGTACAGTTTGTGTATGATAAACTGTGGATGACGGTGTATTGTCTGCCACAGTATCACATTGTATGGCTGCTATGGTGTCTTCTCATTGCTCACACTCATGTTCCTACAGACACCTTTGTGGACACAGTTGTTTTTTCTGAAATTGTAACATGTGTTCTGGTTTCTGGCTGACTTCCTCTAGGTGTGAAGGGAAGGGCTTTCTGTGCCCCGTGATTCAAGTGTGTGACATGCGAAAAGCAATCATATGATAAGACAGATGCTTATGGTTTCAGAAAGCTCTTTTTGCCCAGATACAGCTCGAGTGTGTGTGTGTGTGTGTGTGTGTGTGTGTGATGGGGGGGGGACTTGTTTACAGCTCACACACGCTGCTTTGAGTCCTCTCAACAGGGGAAGAAAGACAGCGTACCAGAGCTCGGCAGAGTGAAAGTGCAGCACACTAGCGGTGAGTTCTCAGGGATAAAAATACCTCTGGTGAGAAGCCTCAAGCTCAGCAGTGAGACTAGAGGTACCTACAGCAACCTTTGGGTTTTGAAGCATCAGTTTCTGTGGCAATCAGCCCAGTATGTTGAAGTAGGTTCAACTAAATCTCCATAATATGTAAAACTCTTGGTAAATCAGTCGTTTTTTATATCAGTGAACGGGATCATCATGTGTTATTGTTAACGTTATGAACTCTATTTTCTTTACAACGCACAACTTTTCAAATTGTCAGGTTCTCCAGCATTAAAAATCAAATAAACACTTAAGCCTGAAACCCTAACTATATAATATAATACATGTTTTGAGATGAAAACTGGAGGGGGGTTGTGAGAAGTCAGGGAACCCTTAAATGAGCAGGTGCCAGCCAACCCTGCAGCCTGGCAGCACTTTGCTTGATTGGTCTCAGTGGGCAAGTGGGATGGTGGGCAGAAATCCCATCACACATGCATGCGCACAGGCATGCATACACACACAAACACACGTGTTGGCACACACAGAGAGGTACTGGACACAAACATACACACGCTGTGACACACACGTGCATACACAAGCAGGGGCATTAATAAAATAAAATTCGACCCATAAACAAGCAGTCATGTGCAAGCTGACCTAAACCACTGGTCGAACAAAACAAAAAAGCACAACCATTTCCAAGGGCACACACACACACACACACACACACACACACTCACACACACACACACAC